>JAOCPS010269301.1:0-13302 GCA_025505425.1 Graphium colonna | reverse complement strand
GGAGAGGATAGGAGTGTGAAAAGAAAAGGGTAGACATGGCCATCCGGCATCCCTAAAAGTCATGCATACTTTATGTACGGTGGTACTTCCCCGGACGAGCGTGGCCGTAAAAGTGCAGCAAAAGCTGTTAAAGGATGTTATGCTCTACCACCTTAAAATTATTAATTAATTGAAATAAAATCCCACAGCCTAAAAAGTTGATTGACGCCAAAAATATATAAACTCAAAAAACGTAGCCTCCTTTCACCTAGCCGGGATAAAGCGATTGCTGACATTTTTCAGGTGGTACAGCTAAACACTTACGTTACCCTAGCTGCTACACTTCTACGGCCGCTCTTGCCCGACAAAGTACGGCTACCCTACATAAATGTCAGCATAAAATAAAATATATACAACTTTTTGGCCTCCTTTCCTACCCTCTTCTTTTCCCACTCCATTCCCTGAAACCGTGATACGTACCTGACCCGTCCTATCCAATAAACCTATTCTATCCAAACCAACCTAGGAAGGCTGGCTGCACAGGACACTTCTGTGCACACTTCGGATGTTGGGTGTGTTCATAGGCTATATCACTTAGCATTTTGTGAACGGCCGCCCGCATGTCAACCTATTTGTATAAAAAATGCGAATTGGTCCTTTTAACCATACTATAAACTTTTTGTACGTTTCCCTGAAAACTATTAGTAAATGGCTAGTATGTATTCTTTTACTATTTAATCTTAGTTTCGGAGATAGGGCTCCCCCCTAAGAAGGTTAAATTTTCATATATTTCCTTATTTAATTAGATGTAAAACAACATCTTAATGTAATTAGTTGTCTATACTATATCTGTTTTAAGAATACGCTCGTTTTTAAATGCAATAATTGGTTGCTTGAATATATTCAGATAGATCGTATATAACAATATAAGTGTTACCATAACACTTATATTGAAACCAGCAAAGGACGTTGTCGTACTCATATTGTTTTGCTGTGTTTACTTTATAAAACGGTAACATCACTACCATCATACATTGTCATGTCAAAAACAATCCATCACTATTTTATTTATACAAGTTTGTAAACATTCATTGATTGTTATCAATTTGATCGGGAACAGATTCATTGTTATTGAATGGAAAGTAAAGTTAATTATAGAAAAATAATTATTAAAGATAAAAACAAATATATATTTATAGGCTGAATACAAACTTAAATATGTAAGGAAATAATAGTCTCGTGCGTGTGGTCTCGCAGGCAATTTTTAAACAAATAGGATTTTTTTATCTCACAATCTGTATATAATCCATAATCCAATGGTAAATTCTATTGACATTGTTGATATTTACGTTGTTAAGTAGTAACTGAGGAGTCATCAGCTCGTTGCTTACCATGATAGCTTAAAAAGAAATAGGATAGAATAATTGTAAAAACTGTGTACATAAGGTCCTAAAATATGAAATAATTCAACAATCTTATCCTTCCAAATATACAATATAAATCGCTTACACGCTAAAATAGAAATTATTTACTTAATACCATATTAATTTAAAATTCGGATATCAAGTAAATTTATAAATTACAATAACGTACCTCCATACACTTAAATATAACAATATAAAAAGGAGTAAATTTAAAAAGAGAAATAAATTCATCTACTAAATAATTAAAAAAGTCTAAAACCAGATTGCTAAAGGCAATTTAAAAGTAACGCACTAAAACATCAGAACCAAGATTGAGAATAGAAAACAAAATCAAATCAAATGTAAATAAAGTAAACTATATTTAATTCATGAACTGAAAGTCGTAAGTTAAACAAACGCGCTATGTATATTTGCATTACTCATTAATTCTTTCTTTAAATTACTAATTACAACCTGCAATTGAGTTTGATAGCATAAGAGGTAACATAACCTTTCCTTGGCAGCCGATCCCGGTATTAGACCAAAATTTATTTTCCAGACAGAGCATGGGTTACCTTGGCCACCAACGACTCCTACGGCCTGGGGGCCTTGGTGCTGGCACACTCGCTGCGCCGCGCCGGCTCTGCCTACCCAGCAGTGGTGCTCATCACACCCTCAGTCACCGAAGCAATGAGGTAACAGACATTTTATCATTACTTTCCTAGTAAAAATTCGACGACAACATAAACCTCATGATTATTTCATATGTCGGCATCTTTCACATTTATGTAAATATCTTTAAAGCTGCTAAACTCATTTTAATCCCCAACGAACTTTAAAATTATACTAATATTACCTACACATATTCCAAATTTCATTCAAATTAAGCTCCTGGTTAGGGATTTATCGCAACACGTACATAAAATGTGTATTCGCCCCAAGTGTATTTATAAAGCTTACTAGCTTGGCATGGTCAGTCATTAACAATCCACAAATAATAGCTTTAACGATTCACTAATGTGCGTTTAACTAGCCGTTGTTGGGTACTTTGTTAGTCTTTGATATATTTAATAGGATATTAAATTGTCAAATCGTAAAACGTTAACATCTTGCCAAAACAAAATGGAACGTTGTGTATGGCAAATATAATTTATTAGACACAGAAAATGTGTAATTTTTTCGTAGATATAGGTGACCAGCACCACTTTTTTACGTTCTATGTTTTATCTCTTTCCTAAGAAAGAAAACCATAGGTATCTCATACTTATATATCCTGTTAAGTATCCCTGTGTTCCGATTTCTGTAACCCTGACACCGTGTAGAGAATCTTTGGCAATCATCTGACGAGTAGCTTAGAGGTGAGATAATTAATGTCAGATAAATATATTTTTCTCAAACATGCTTGGAAATTTGAGCATTATTTTGACATCCTTCTTCGTGAAAAATCGAATTTGCTCTGCTGGTCGAGCAACGGCCGGCAATAGTTATATGAAAATCCATATCTGTCGTGTTTAGCGGCCAAATAAATTACTATGTAAAAATCATATTTGTCGTGTAATTGAAAAATGGAACGACTCCGCAACATGGCGACCAAAGAAGTAACTTATCAAAGGTTTAATTTAAATTTCGAACTGGCTTGCACATAGAAAACTGTTTATTGAAAAAAAAAATAACGGAACATTATGGCGCGTGAAAAATTATTATTGTTCGTTATTCGTCATTGAACTTAAAAAGTAAAACTGTGTTTTTGATTTCCGCGCATTGTTTGAGAAAGTTCTATACAAGCCTTGGCCAAAAAACTAGGCATTGATGGACCCACGTATGTGTGCCTCGGCTTTGCCTCGACCCACGCTGCAGTAATGTACTATGCTTTCACCATTATAATCATGGGATCATACTTGCTTCTAACTTTATTCATCATCCGATACGTCAAACCACTCAATACCATCAATACTGCTTTGATGTCCATCACCTAGCGATTCCATCGTCATTACCTGCCACGCAGGACACCAACTGACAGCAGCGATATTGCCGGTTCGATACGAATTAGGGACCTTCAAACAAAGAGCCTACTGTTATTTCAAAGGCCGGCAATGCTCTTGTAAGTCCCCTAGTATTGCGGATTCCATGGGCGGTGGTGATCACTTACCGTCGGGTGCGTCGTTTGCTCGTTAAGCTCCTTCGCTGTAAAAAAACATTCATGACTAAATCTCACGTTGTGGTCATCTATAGGGATCGCCTTAGCGCCGTGTTTGCCGAAGTGGTAATGGTGGACGTGCTGGACTCTGGGGACGCCGCCCACCTGGCCCTGCTGCAACGCCCCGAGCTGGGCATCACCTTCACAAAGATCCACTGCTGGAACCTCACCCAGTACGAGAAGTGCGTCTTCCTCGACGCTGACACTTTGGTAAGTAAAGTAACAGTATTTTGTCATTCCATTGCTGGGCAAAAGCCTTCTCTAGATCAAGAGTATAGGGTATAGTCCACATTACGGATTGGCGGACTTCAATTATGTTAACAAATTATTATTTCTTAGATATAGAAATTTCCTTACAATGTTTTCCTTCATCTCGTAGTACGTGGTATGTCAGCAATTAAGATTGGAACTAGAAAATTAACAATTTCTTTGGTGGACGACACCGAGTTTTGAACTTGGTTCTACTCTAATGAACAGAGTTAAAGGCGAGTGTCTGGACACTGAGCTATCACGGCTCCTACGCCACTAATCATAATAAATGCATTACTCAAGAAGAAGTTCATAAACATGTCGTGGTCTTCCCATGGGCGTATCTAGGGTTATTTTGCAGGATCATCATGCAGGATCATTTTTACTAGACCATCCTAGGGTGGGCACTAGACCATTCTATAGTGGGGCACTAGACCATACTGGGTGGGCACTAGATCATTCTTGGGTGGCTACTAGACCATCCTGGGGTGGACAAGGCCCACCCGGACCCCGCTCTATATACGCCCATGTGTCTTCCTCAAAATGGTAAAAAAGACACCCGACTTATTGTATTGTTTACGCATCAGTACTTTCTTGCACAAATTGTAATGATGCGTGAACAATACAATAAGTCTGCTGTCTTTCCGGAGAATCCATGTTCAATTAAAATTTAGTTTATAGATGTACTGAATATTACTTACTACATAGTTATATCAATAACCGTGAATTTGCTTTCCCTTTATTTGAGGCATTGTACTCGTAGTATAATTGCTGTCATCATCGTTCTATGTCTGGGTTCATATACATCAAGAACATTTTCGTTTTAATTTTTATCGATATGCCATGTATTTTATGTGTGGCCACTACACAAAAGGACAATGCCCAAAAGTAGTACCAAATCTCATGCATCAATATTAAAATTACATAGTAATTATTTCCATAATTACCTACAACATTACGCTTCATGGATTTGATTATTAAACAGGGAATTTAATTTCAAGTATAATCGTATGAATTTTGCTTTACCTACATGACGTTTACACAATCTGTCATAGAGATGTAGAATGCAATATAAACTATTTTCCCATTGTGTCTAATATCTACGCAACCCGGGTTTTCTTTACGAATAGAACTTCTTTAGGAGTTAATATAAAAGTCTAGTATCCGAACAAAATGTTTGAAGTCGATGCAACTTGGTACGGTATGCCATATCAAAATGGGCATTGTACTTTTGTAACATTATTTGTAAATTTTTCTCCTATTGTTTGTAAGAGCACTACACCAAAACATCTTTCAAACCTATGTTACCATAGACAGGCACACAAATACACACTCTAAACTGACATTCCCTTTTTTGACGGGGGTTAAATACAGATATTTTTATCTAGCTGGAGCACACACACACACATTGGTTTATTAAAAGCGACGCTTATTTATGGTTATTTTGAGATAAAGAAATGCAGTTGAACAATTAAGAATCCAAAGTTTTGTAATTTACCAGAGATACTGCCGGTTTTAAAGTCAATATTTGTTTTTAATTACTCTTGTTTGAGTTCAATGATAAAAATTTATCGTGCATATAGAATTCGCATACAGGTATTGAGAATTTATTATTAAAACAACTGACTGATTGTTTTTTTTATATAATTATCCTATAGTGGGCATTAAAAACGGTCTTTGAAAATGGATAGCAAGTAAGTTAAGACACGTTCAACAGTAAACTCGTTTTGAGTGCTGCGTTTCAGTTCACAACGGAAACAATAATAAAATGGATATTGAATTATATCGATATCTACTTGTGGCGAAACCAGCTCAAGTATGATAATCAGAAATGATTATTGCATTTAAACATTGAAACAGTCCAGAAGAATTGGTCAAATCCAGACGATAGTTGATTTAAAAATAGCATTGAACGTTTGCTTCATCAGTTATTTTATCAACTACTGAAGTTTTCTTATTATTAATTCGACGATTTCAGCAAATATGGATCGTTCATCATAGCTAAGCGTGATTGTCAAGAAAGCCGTATAACGACCAAGGTTGGTCAATTGCCAGAGCATTACTATTCTGGAAAATACCACGCTCAAATACTGTACAGCAGACGGTCACCAAACTCCGACTGGAATGCCTTCTGCACTCAACATATCTTGGAATAGCAGATTATAATTTTTTCCGGAATTCAGACAAGTGTATGTTAACACTAACAAAATAGCAAATATTCACAAAAAACAATGACATTTATTTAATACTGTGTAGAATTTAATCTAAATTAAGATTGTTTTATTCGTTTTTGTAAGTATAATAAACATTTCTAAATATTTATCGACTAGTATTTGCAACGATAACAAGACCAAGCAATAAAAATCGTTTGTTTTCTTTGGCGAGTCTTCCAGCAACTATTTATTGCTTGTCCGATCCATCTGCCATGGGCGGGTCGGCCTGCGACATGGCTTCACAACGGTTATTTCGCCGATGTCGACCGCATGATAGTCGCTTTTTTCGTAGATTAACGACCCCATACGAATATCGTTAAATCTATTCGGACTCGTTGTTTACACGACGGGAAAGTCAATGCTACCGGATGTGATCGGCCGGGCAGTAACGCGAGATGACGGGACGCATAACCGTGGCCCAAATATCTCCCGGCCGACTATTTTGGACGCGATCCAATCCTCATAAAACACTTTCATTCCGACTTTTTCTCTCGACACGACAGATCGATCCGAACTAATATTGTCCGAGTTATAACACGGTATTAACATATTTATGCATAATAGTTATGTAATCGTTGGATGCACGAAAAAAATGCTTAATGATTCGGCGTCGAAAACATAGCGTGATAGTCGTCAATGATTCTATTGACATACGCGTCTTTATCGCGGGTTATTGTGTCAGACGAAGCTTGCTGCGTACAGATAAAAGTACTCAATGTTCTCTTCGTGTAGCGTTAAGAGACTCCCGATCATGCGGCGCTAAACCTTGTTTCCGAGAAAATATTGCAAATTAGATTTGTTAGATCACAGAGTCGCGCTAAAAACGCCCGAGGCCGATAAATTGGATTAGAGCATGTTGGATGTAGACTAATCCAATTTATTGGCTTTCGATTGACTATAAATGTATCTCAATTTATCGTTATATCATGTAATGCACGCATGACGGCACGCTATCGCATCATTACCTACCAACTTCTATTTGGGTATTTGTTAGTTGATATTGCATAGTAACAGTTCGTAGGTTAATTCTATAACTGCTGACACCGGATACCTGGGGTAAATGACACGCGGCTTGTTGATCCTGAGAGACAGCTATTTATTTTCTAAGACGCTAGAGCAGGCTCTATTTATAATTTATTCGGTCTACATGTCTCATTTTAAAATTAATACACATCCCAATAGCCCAATATATTTTTCGTTTATAAAACATACCATCCATTACCACCGACATATTGTTTGATATAAATAAATGATACAATATTTTATTACGTTTGAGAGAATGCATTATTAGATTAAATGATTTTAGACTTTCTTAAAATCGCCATGCGTCAAATTGTTGTAAGTCTTAAGCGGAGTTGGCGCCACGAGCTCTACGCATGTAAAACGAACAAAAGGCAAATCTTCTTATCTTTGAGAGAAAAAAATACTGTCTGATTTATTATATTATTGTAATTTAATAATTATTTTGTTTACAATTATACACTTAACACAAACGCGTCGTGGGAGCTAGACAGAAAGAGATAGAGAGGGGAAGGCAATACTATTTTACTGGATCATCCATATAACCCCTAGTACCTTTAAATATGCATTTGTACCGCTTATAACTTGGTCAGTTCAGAACTTTAAAGATACCTTTGAATATAATACCACCCTTTCTTTGTCAGGAACTAAAATATAATATAAGACTAAGTAACTCATAGGAACACGGTCTTTTTTTATTATTGAGAAAGGTTGATAAGCGAACAGACGGTTCGGTTAATTTTAAGAGATCCCATCGCCCACAACGTGAGCACAACATCCAAAGAATTGTATAATCGTGTGCGTTTTCAGCCTGGGATTTTGGGTAGCATAAGTTTATTGGGTAGGATTAAGAATATATCAAGAATTCGGAGGGGGAAAAGAGTGGTGAAAGAAGAGGTTAGGAGTGGCCACCTGGCAACCCAATGTTTTTGTGAGAAAGATACTTCTCCGTAGCGCGGTCGTAGAAATTCAGTAAGAGCTGTATGAGAGATGTTATGCTCTACCTTAAACTACTCGAAACTGAATGAGGTTTTAATTTCAGGTGGTGCAAAACTGCGATGAGCTGTTCGAGCGCGAGGAGCTGTCCGCCGCGCCCGACGTGGGCTGGCCCGACTGCTTCAACTCTGGCGTATTCGTCTACAAGCCATCGGCGGAGACTTTCGCAGCCCTTATCGAGTTCGCCCAACAACGCGGCAGTTTTGATGGTGCGATCGGTTTTGAAGCTACTAACAAAAAACGGTTTTTTTTCATGGCTTCACATGAGTTCATCAGCTAGCTTTTACAGATAGCACGAGAAATCTTATAAGCTTCAGGAGAGGCTCCACCGCCTCACACTAAAGTCGATGTGCTTCTTGTTACTTGTTACATCTGGTGTGTGGTTTAATGCCAAAACTCAATTCTACGTGGAGATTTTCGAATTGAGAATTTTTAAATTAAAGAAACCAAATAACCAAATAAAAAGAATGACTGCTTTTATTCTCCAGGTGTCTATGAGCTATATCTAGTAATTATTATCAGATTATATTGCTGTCGTCTTTCGACATCTTCGATTTTAGGAAGCGTTATACCAGATATTGAATGACGTAGAATGCTACTTACTCGTACGTTGCCAACGTTATGAAGAGATGAGTCCCTAAGCTAAGTTTTTTTGGAGACTAGACTTATTATTTTCACTATTACAGAAGTTCTTTTCGTAAAGTATACCCGGGTTTCTAAGCAAAAATCGATTCATCGAAAACAGACTACGACAGATTGTGTGAACGTGATGTAGGTAAAATAAAATTTATACTATTTTACTTTAAATTAAGTTCCCGGTTTAAAAATTAAATCGACCAAGCGTAATGTCGTAAAAATATAGAAATAATTACTTTATAATTTTGATCTTTATACATTAGATTTTTTGGTACTGCTTTCGGGCATTTTCCTTTTTTGTCTATTGTGATTTCGAATTTCAACTGACTTTTATATGTATATTTCGCAGTAAGGATTATTATGCAAAAACACGAACAACTTGCAGTACACTCTCAGATAATTTATTTAATGTCTGAAGGATAACAGTTTTATCGCAAACCTATAAATAAAAAATGACGTTAGTTAGGAATTAGGATAGTGAAGGGGGGTAATTTTTGAAGCACCAATTATAAGGCCACTGGCTTTACGGCGCGAGAATTTAATCACCAACAGATACTAAATTTATTAAACACTGGTTGTTGCTTACGGCTTCACATGCATGTCAATATTTATAGATGTTGTGAACAATTTTAAAGGTTAAAATTCTTTAAACGAAACCTTCATTATAGGTATCCTACGTCACTTTCTGCCCTATTGGCTATCTGCCAGCACAAGTCCCGTTAAAATAGATCCTGCATTTTTTAAAGATAAGCTGATCCAAACGAAAATACAGACATCTGTTAATTTTTAAGCAATACGATATTATTTTCAAATACATTATTAAAAAAGAATTTTGGTTGATATTGTAAAGAGACACTAATATTTTACATGTATGGCTAATTAGCTGCTCCCACCTTTTTCAACCGCGAATTTTTACAGAAAGGATGACAAACGAGCAGACGGTTGACCTGATGTTAAGTGAATACCTAGCATGGACACGCACAACATCCGGAGAGTTTAGTGTGCTTTGTCAACCCGGGAAATTGGATGAAACACGTTTAGTGGATAGGACGAGTCTGGAACATATTAAGGATTAGGAAGATAAGGAATGGGAGAAGGAATGGTCATCCGACAACCCAAAGAGTCATGCATACTTCATTTTATGCCGACTTTATGTAGGATGGTGGTACATCCCCGGGCACGACCATATAAGTGCATCAAAAGATGTGAAAGGATGTTATGCTCTACCACCTTGTTCCCTTTTGAAATTTTAGCGTGATGTTATTTAAGCGCGTTCAAACAAAGAAACTATCCGACTTTATAATTATAAATTAAAGTAAAGTGACAGCTTATTTTTTCTTAATTTTCCCACCACTGGGCAAAGGCGTCCTCTAGAACAAGAGTATAGGGCATAGTACACAGTGGTGGACTTTGATATGCAGGTTTGCTCACGATGTTTTTCTTCACCGAAGAGCACGTGGTAATTCACTTAAAATTTCATTGGCCGGCACCGGGGATCGAACTCAGGCTCGCCTCGAGTAAACAGCATTTAAGGCGAGCGCACGGGCACTGTGATACCACGGCTTATAAAAGTAGTTACATACTTAATCATTAACATCTTGTAATATCCGACAGGCGGTGATCAGGGCCTGCTGAACTCCTACTTCTCCGACTGGGCCCATGGGGACATCAACAAGCATCTGCCCTTCCTATACAATGTCACTTCCGCAGCCTTCTACTCCTATCTGCCCGCTCTTAAACAGTAAGTAAACACAAAAAGACATTTATTAATATTGTTTATTCACTGAATCCAATCTGCTCATTTATTTATGTTGACATCCTCATCTGTATAAAATATGGTTTATTGCAAATTTCAACTTCGTGGTTAAAAGTAAAGTACATTCTATTAATAACTTTTGTTTTTATAAAGTTTTTATAATAAAATGATAACGTTGATATCTTTAATTAATAAAGAAAATATCAAATCTTGTTTTTGCTGATTCAGGGTTTTTGATTTTTTTATGATTTGATTTTAAACTTGTCAAATATATATGCATAATTTTTAATTCATTGTCTTTCTGCAAACACTTAGAATGGAAGACTGTTATTAAGGTAACAAAAGATTGAGGAGTTATTTTGCCTGCTTAGTTAAGTTGATTTTAAAATAGCGATTTTAATTTATTTACATTTACTATCTAAGTTTATTTATTGAATGAAAAGAAATATTTTTCCTAGCACCTATCACTTACCATTCCATCCAGTGCTCATGACAATAACCAGGTTTCCATACCTTGTACCTTATAACCTTATATGGTATATATGTTATACAGGGTGGTTGGTGAGTCACATAGAATTTTAAAGGAGAGCACTCACTACTCGATTGTGCGAAGTTTTACCTCAAATTTTCCAATAAATTAATGAAGTTTGGTGGCTGTGATCAGCTGGTACGCCCGAGGCCGTCGACGCTTCGTCCGCCTCCCGTCTCATCCGCGATGTTTCCGCTCGGATGTATGGATGGAGACTATGTTTACTCAGTGAGATTACGTTTACTCAGTGGTAAATCAATATTTAATTTTAATAATATTTCTTTTTCTTAATATCATCCCCTCATATAACGCCTTAAATTGGATGAGACTCACCAGTCGCTCTATATAATTATTATAATTATACTTTTAGAACTTATGAAAATTTATACTTATGTAATTTATATCGCCTTATGTAACAAATATATTTAAAATATTTCCTGGCATGAAAATAAGCATAGACGATATTCCACTTTACATGCACATAATACACATTAAGCATGACTTACGGGTGTAACTAAAATAAAGCAATTTAAACCCGTGGTAGACGAGAGATATTATGTGAATTAATTTAATTTAACGTATTGTTTTCTATTTTCTATTTATTTATAAATTAGTAGTGTTCACGAACTTTACTATATATTAGTTGTTATGAGGGTTTTTGAATATACTTAAAGTTTGCAATATTTACACATACCTATGTTTTAACTTGTCTTTAGAATATTTATTTTCATTAAGTAAAAGATTGTGGTTGTAAATATAGGTTAACAGAATTAATATAATACTTACTTTGCATATTCGTCAAACTTGTCACCACCTAGAGAGAAAAAAGAAGAGAGAAAAAAATTACGTTTGCGCATATCCCAGCCATTTATGAATACATTTTAAAAATTCTTTTTTTATCTTTTAAGGTATTCTTCCGGAATGATCCCATAAAATTTTCAGAGTAATCGGTTTGTAATTTTTCTTTCAGATCATAATGACTAAATTGATTTTTATGGATTTTTGCGCGTATATCCGTCATTTATGAACCGAATTTCAAAAATTATTTTTTAAATGATAAAGAATTCTTCGTAGATAGTTGTGATAGATGTTTTTTAAATAAAAATAACAAAATTCAGGGATGTTCTCTCAACTCCGGCCACTTATGATCTGATTTGAAAAAATATTCTTTTTATCTGATATTTGACACTTTCACAATGTTTCTTATTTTTTTTTTTTTAATTGTATTAGTGGTCTGTTTTCAAAATCAAAATGACGCAGAAGATATGTTTCTAAAGTACATTTCTAAGGCGTTTGAAGTCGGTTTTTGTAATTTTCTGTGAAAGTTAACTTGTAAAATATCCAATAGCCTCTTCACAATTTAAGTAGTAGTATGAAGTAGTGTCCATTTAAAGTTCTGACGCAAATACAGTATTTTTGTATACTTTTTTTTAAAACAGTAAAAAGTATCATCGAACGAAAAAATATTACTGTTTCTAACAGTATAGTTGGCAAACCTTTGTGTATACTTAATATTTTTAAATGTATTCGTCTATTAGCTTTGAGATTATTCCTTATGGAAGACCGTATATAAATCATACACTACTTTGAGAGTTAAGAACGAAGGAACAGTGAACTTTGATCAGTATGTAACGATGTACCAACAAAACAATCTCAGTTAAAACTACCACATTATCGTTATTTACCGTTGCATAGCCAAGTCACTTATTTAATTAGTTTATTTTTATTAAAGATACTCTAATAGTGTTAACTCAAAATAGGCACGCATCATTGTAGGCTGTTATCTCGGGGTGGTGTAATTTTAAAGACAATACCCATTTTTATGTGGCATACGGCACCAAGTTGAATCAAGTTTAGCCTTTTTTTAAAAGTCTAGACTAATTATATGACCTTCAAACAAAAATAAGTAAAAAATATTTTGGTTTTCGCAGATATTTGATAAAATCTAAAAATCGATTAATAGAAAATTGTTTCTACTGCATTCTACATATCTTTGACTGATTGTGTAAACATCATGTATGTAAAGCAAATTCATATTGTACTTCAAATCAAATTTCCTGTTCAAAAATTAAATCCATGACACGTATTTTCTTAAAAAAATATGGAAATAATTATTACAAATTTCAGATCTTGATGTATGAAAAATTTTGGTACCGCTTTTGGGCAGTGTCCTTTCACAGTATATCTCTAAACTTTTACTTACACAGTTTATAAATATCTTATGGGTCTATAAAAAAAACGTACCCACTTAATTAATAGAATCAGGCATTACTTTGCGGAAGTCCATTGTATACAATTCTATAAGACCGTTTAATTAGCAATAT
>JAOCPS010269192.1:0-13302 GCA_025505425.1 Graphium colonna | reverse complement strand
GGTCCTGCGACTGATCTCTCTCCGGTCGTGTCGGATATCCGTCCCATCGGGCTATGAGAGTAAAGGAACAGAGAGTGCACCTGCGTTTGCGCGTACACTTGTGCACTATAATATCTCCTACGCATTTGGCTAATCTCAGATTAGATTGGTCGCCGTGGCCGTAATTCGGTGAGGAGGCCTTTTATATTAGAGTGAACTACGTCTCACTATTTCTACAATTTAAATAGAAAGCGGAATACATTACGTTGAACTTCATTTATATGCTATCCCTATTTATGCGTCCGATCTGAAAATTGCAAGTAACCAATACGCACGAGGCAATCAAACATCTGCATATCACGACCAAGATCGCGACAATCTGCCTATCCTATTGGGTATGCAAAGACCGCGCCTGTCACGACTCCGATCACGAATACATCAGTGAAGGTTTAACAGGAGTGTCGGTTCAAATCCCGCGTGGGTGATTCGGCTAGTGAACTTGCTTTACCTTCTATGCTAGTTTCCAAAAATCCATGAGATTTATGTAGAAGTTACTTTATTTTGATATCTTTTAGTCGGAAATTGATCAAATACTTTCTTTTAGAATGTTTCGAGACATTTTTTTTCGTGAGATCTTTTTCTAGGATTTTTTCTACCTGATCGGTTTCACCCACGTATTTTTTTCCGTTTTTGTAACATTTTTCATTTATACTCTGCTCCTATTAGTTATAGCGTGATGTTTTAGTCTTAAGCCTTCCTCGAATGGCCTAACCAACACTAAAAGAATTCTCCTATTCGGTCTAGGTTTTTCTGAGTTTAACGCATTTAACCAAATGAATAAACTTTTCAAAATCAGTATAGATTTACGTTACGTCGGTTATAATTGAAATTTTAAGCTTTGTGTCTATCTAATTTAAAAAATTGTAGAACAAATCAAGTCTTAACATACTTCGTAAGATTATACGAAGATATCGTTTGTGAATTCCTTTTGCAAAAGCTATATTCCCCCAATTAAACATCAGAGATCCCAATCCGAGCTATTCAAATCGCCATGCCAAATAAATCGACCTTATAAAGACCAAATAAAAACACACAACTTTGTTCGTTTCTTTGGTTTGTGAGTTTGAATTCATGTGTGTATGTGATTCGGGTTCTAATTGACGCCGTCTTATTTCGGTTTGGTATTTTTATTCATGGATTCCTTTGCATTTGCGGTTTTGGTCCTTTATATGGTGCGTGCAGTTTTTATGTGCAAACGTGCACGCGCCGCTTGAGCGAGTAAGCAATTATAATAAGGATGTGTTTTTGTGTTTGTCTGACTACAGTTTGTTGCGTTTCTGCAAGTTATAAACCTTTACAATTAGAATATCAGAATACGTGAAGCAAAAACTTTGTACTTCTGCTTACGAAAATAAAGCATGAAATTTGAAGACAAACGAGCAGACGGTTCACCTGATGTTAAGCGATCCTATGTCAATAAACACACGCACCATCCGAAGAGTCACGAGTGCGTTATAAAGCTGGGAAATTGGATGGAATAGGTTAATTGGAAAGGATGGGTCGGTATTAAGCATTTGGAGGGAAAAGGAATGGGAAAGGACTAAGATAGACATCATGCATGCTTTATTTTATGCTGACTTTATAAATGGTGGCGGTACTTCACCGGGCGAGCAGTAAAAGCTGTCAAAATATGTTATGCTCAAACAGAATGCCAATATATAGTATATAATATTCATTAGAAAGACATTAATTTAATAAAAAATCATCACACACACTGCTTTACCGTTTAATACCTTGATATAACACATAAATATCAATATTTGAAACGATTTCTTCTTTACAGCACGTATTGACAAGTTAAAATAGCATAAAAAAGTAGATTTTTGACCATTACGAGATATCTGCTTTTTCAAAATGCTTTATCTTTTTTATATCTTTCCGGAGGAAGATAGAAGTTATATAATAATAAGTACCTTAATGTCAATTTAAGTATAAGAAATTTAAATGCTGTATGTAGACTTCACAATTTTGTAGTGGACTTCAAAATTACGTAGCACTTACACGCTGTCGAGGCATACATCTTATCTCGTTATCATTCCAACTAAATACTAAAGCTTAGATAAACTTAAAAGTCACAAAAGCCGCCCGTCGCGTTCCGATAGGCCTCCGCGCAAAGTTTACATCGTGAACAATACAATCAAAACCAATCTAATTACCGCACCGCGCCCAATTCCTAACGATTACGTTTCGACAGCACTCTTATCACCCACATTCCTCGATTGACCACAACAGCTGAAGGGAGAGATCCGATAAATCTATAGAGACCCAATTTATTAGCCGCCCCTTATTTAGGCAAAATTGGTTCCGTATTCGCCTATATAGCGATCCATTTTACTTCAAACCGTTAAATTTATAATATACGATCGACTCGCAGCAGATCGCTGTTAAAGCTGCGTTATAATGAGCAATAAATTATGTAAACCTATAACTTGAAGTCACAACAATTTAAGCGGGGTCCAACTTAATAAGAGACCGCTTTACATGCCTTAACTGTCTGTCACTATCAATTATTTTGCCTTAATTACGAAATACATTTTAAGCAGAACCGCTAAGTCTAATAAAACAGATTACTTGGCACTTTCTAAAGTACATGTAGCATTTAGCGGATCCTAGGCCTATAATAGCTTCATATTTGGGACATGTAGCTAGCAACACTGCCATTTTGGGCCGACTTAATGGCCCGATGTTTGCAGAGGCAATTACGCCCGCGCCACACACCGGCCCGCTCATTTCCGTGCCCCGAGCCCAACTTTCACTCGCCCCGCCCTCTAGACGAAAGCTATTTCCAGACGTCCCGTGCACAGATAACCTACATAGCAGAGATACACGGCAATTTATGTTTTCAACCCGCCAATATAAATCATTCCCGCGAATAGAAACAGACGCATAAATTGTTGCGTTTTCTCTGCGTTAAGTACTCTGTTTTCTATTGTAATGTGTGAGATTATTAGTGTAATGATATTTTTTTTTGATAACTTAAATGATAATACACTCTGGTAATGAACTGTTCGCTCCAGGCTTTTCCAAGTAAAGTTTGTTTGTATATTTGATTATATGCTTTAAAAATTAGTACCGCTGGGTTTCTTACGCCGGTTCTTCTCAGTGGCTTTCGTTCGTAACCGATGGTAGTAGTATTTTTGACTATCAATAAGCAAATGTTTTCACTTCAATATTGAATAAAGAAATTTGTATTGAATTTAAATTGGTGTTCGGTTATGGCCCTCTTGTTCAGATGATTTAGCGACCGTGGACGTGTACCTGAGTTTATGACCGATAAATCCTATACGAGAGCGGCAGCCGCATCCGCATCGGTTGCATATCCTCTTTGGTGGGTAAGTGGTAGAAAGAGCTCAGTCGTTTGCTCTATTATATCGTTATCTCTTTTGAACCAGCACTTCTAACCAAGCTTGATCATGAACCTTAAGGCCGTCCGCAGTGACTTTTCTCCACTTGTCACGCTCTTCAGCGATGTTATGGTTCAATTATGGTTATGGTAAAATTTTATGAAAACGACCGAACTGAATTCAGTTCAGTCTCAAAAAATGTCAAATCTTTAATCAATTTTTATTGATCATCAACTAACGAACTCCGGTACGTAAAACAAAAGTCATTTGAACTGGTATAGAAAGGAAACTGAAATAAATATTTATTATATCAGTGCGTCTTCAAATATTTAAACTTACTATTTAATAAAGGTCAAAGATATGGAATCATAACATTATGAAGTAAATCTCGAGGTATTTATATCGTATAAATTAAATTAAATTAGCCATAATTAACGGGGCACGGGTGTCGCTCGTATAGGGCTATCGGTATTCCCAGCTAATTGACTACAAGCCATTGTTAAGGATCCGTAGCTATATAATGAAACCGCCGCCATTGTGATTGCGTATATGGGTTCATTACATTGTCCAAGATTTCAATAAGCTCCCTTATGGAATCGGTGGTGTTTGTGAAATAATTCTCCACTAAGTATTTAAAAAAAAAAGAGAATATTTTCAAAGAAAATAACAAAAAACCAACTTCAAACACCTTAAAAATATACTTATATATCTTATTGTGTTATTTTGATCTTAAAAAACAATCTACTGCACGGATTTGGGACCATTTCGGAAGTATGTCGTTTGAGAAGAAACTAAGTATTATTAAAATCGTGTTATTACCCTTCTCCAAATAGACTTATTCAACTAAACTTAACAAAATATTGTCAAATAATCGTTTACAAAAACTAATAGATGAGACCTCTGTGAGTTTATTAATCTGTTGCTTTTAGCACTTTGCCGATTAAGCGCGTCTTCATTTAGTCTACGCCTTAGGGTCCGCTTGGCCTAGTGGTCGAGCCACGTTGCGAAACCGAAGGTCGCCGGTTCGAATGCCAAACACGCCTCGTAATTTTTTTCTCACAACATTTTGATTGACGCATTCATTTAACGGCTGTTCCGTTCCGTAGTATTCAGACCTTCAATTTTTTTTAGACATATAATACGGATGAAATGTGTTATTGATTTTAATATTTTTGTATTTTTTTTTTATTTATGGAAAGAAACCAAACGAGCAAACGGTTCACCTGATGTTAAGTGATATCGTCGCCCATAGACACATGCAACATCCGGAGTGTTGCGAGTGCGTTGTCCACCTGGGAAATTGGATCATTTACTTCATAACAAACGGTGGTACTTCCCCGGGCGAGCGCGGCCGTAGAAGTGATGCAAAAGCTTTGAAAGAATGTTATGCTCTACCAGCTGTATATATTTTATTTTATCATGGAAAAGCTCGAACTAAAGACTAAACACTCGAAATAAATTTTATAACTGCATTGCTGAATATATTTACAGTTACGGATCCTAAGAATGGACTAGTTTAACTCGAAACGTTTGGCTATGTTGAAAAAAAGGAACGGAAATTTTTATTAAGATTATGCTGAAAATATATATTTGGCAACTATAACGTGATAAATAGTATTACTGAAGTAGAAATCAACTTCGAATCGAAGAATTTTACACGCAGTGGTTTGATTTGTAAGAGAGCCCTAAATGTAACGGACTGGAAAGATGTACTGTTCCAGGCTAGGCCCACCCGCGGCTGTAACGCCTCAAATGATGATGATGATGATTTGATCTGTTGATCTTACATTGTAGTTATATGCTAACTGCCTTTTAACGCAAAAAAGAACACTCGTTAACTCATACTTATCGATAAATACATGAGGTTTTATGTTCGTGTACCAATTTGATACTTTCTTTTAATTCTTATTCTATAATGTTCTTGTATCTCCATCTTTTCCCTTTTACTGCCAAGCGGTAAAAGTAAAGCACATATTTTGTAGGAATTAAAAGACATAAAATACACGATAATATTATCGTTATTGCGTTTAATGGCCAATCAGTGGCAATATTGAAAATTATGTGCTAGTTAACGAACTTAGACCTAAAAACTTATGTTATTGGAGAATTACGACAAGGAAGATACTCTTAAAGTATTTAACATTTCATTTTTTAAGATTTACTTAATTAGGATAATCGTAATGCTTTTAAAATTTTGGTTCATGCTAAGACCGGAGAGCAGTAGTAAATACTTTTTAGTGCTTCAAAATGTAGTCTGTTAATATTGACAAATCATAATTTACTTTGACATTTGATGCCAATATTTATCGTATATTTATATTACATTATATTTTGATATTTTTTTATTACCAAATAAATACATTTACAATGGCCTTAAATGAAAGCACGTGTATCACGGAAACTGCATCATTCCAAGTTATTTATGAATGTGAGAATGAAGATGATTCTGTGGAGGTATCTGAGAGCGAATGGTCCTCTTTGTCTGAAGAGCGTACAGAGGAAAATATTAAAAAAAAGTTATACGAAGATGGTTTATACGACCCCGGCAGTGGAGAAATTTGTGCTGAGTATTTAGCTATGTCTGCAAGTTCGGTTATCCAGCACCCATTTTATAATTATCCCGCAGTTCATGATCCTGGAATAAAAGATGCTCTATTTAAGCCAGAAGAGAAAGAAGTGTACCCTACCGATGGACAGAAGCTATATTTAGCACTGTGCGATGAAATGAATCAGTGCCCAGTAACAATTTTTTATGAAGGGTTATTGAAGAATGTAATCGATTTAAGATATTATTGCATAAATCCTTATGGAGTGAGAGCGATGACGAAAGCGATCGAACGTAATAAAAACGTCACTGTTCTAAATTTCGCCAATAACTTCCTGAACGATGACGCCTGCTTTCATTTGAGTGACATGTTAATTACTAATACTGTAATACAAGAACTAAATTTGTCGGGGTGTCGAATAGGCCCAAGCGGTACAAGGCAATTGATGTCCAGTTTACCGATGAACCGTTCCCTTCGAGATCTTGATTTAAGTAGAAACCAAATAGGTGACGAAGGTATCAAATATATAACTGATAGCATAATACGTGGACTCGATGTCACCCGTTTGAGTTTAAGATGTAATAACTTAACTGGAGAAGCTGCAAAATGTTTGGCTGAAGGAATAGAAGCTAGCGATAAATTTACCCATTTAGATTTGTCCTGGAATAGCTTTTCCGTTCTTCCTCAAGGGTTGTTCCGTCTCCTATCTCTATTAAGTGAAAGTCAAGCCCTTGAAGAATTAAATTTAGCATGGAACGCCTTATGTGGTGTCCGCTTAGGCAACGCACTTAAATCTGTCTTAGCAGCGCCTAATCTCAAAAAGCTAGATATAAGCAATAATAGATTATCTGGTGAAGCCGTCAAACTTATAGCAGAACGCTTACATGTCGCGAAAAAATTAATGACTCTTAATTTATCTTACAATCCTTTGACTTTAGAAGATTCTTTGAAAATCATTTCAGTGTTTCCATCGTTCAGGGTCAAAGTGCAAAACCTTTTGATGGAAAATGTTTCTGTTAACAATAAGTTCTTGGGCCATTTGGATTACATTAAAAGAACTAAAGCAGATTTAGTTGTAACTTACGGAGATGTGGTGTGTGGTTTCGAAATCGGAAAGCCAAATTTAAGAGATATTGTGCTCAACAGAGCTGATTTCTTGTCGAAAAAGGGTAAAAAACGTTCTCCGGTCGATATCGCCCTTATAGCGATGCAGCTGTTAAAAGAAAACCGTAGAATTATGACTGGCAAAGATTTCGCTTCTGCTGTTGAGAATTTTGGATTGATATTAGACGAGGACCTTGTTAGCGGTATAGTTGAAGCTTTTGCAGGTCCTACATCGAAACAGGGTAATACTATCGATGTCACCCTCTTAGTAGACTTCGTTAAAAGGAAGTGGCCTAATCGCAAGCTTCCCCCCACCCCTCCATCCGAACCCGAACTCGAAACGGAACCCATATCCGAAGTGAAACCAATTAAAGCCAGACAAAAGAAAGGCAGAAAATAATTCTTATTACTTTTGTATTTTTTTTGAAGAGTTTTTTTTGTTTACTTTATACACTTATTAACATTTTTCATAATTTTATTAAAAAAATCTTATTTAATATTTAGTTTTCTTTATCAAAACGTTGATGTTTGAATTGCGCTATGCAAGTTGCAAACAGGTTATAAGCGCAAGATTACTTATATTAGTAACATACATACATAAAAGTAAAAAAAAATATCATTATCTTTTTAACAAAAAAATGTCAGTGGTGCAATTAATAGGACAACTACTGCACGCCCATGTAATATTTTTTATATCTAACATTGGCTTTTGCGCAAAGATACGCGGCAACACATAAATTATTTTCTTATACAAGAAAAATTACCAAATGGAACTGCAATTCCTGCTTCAAAAGGGGTAAATTTAATTGATTAATATTTATATAGATTTCATTTAAAGTATCTGAAATTTGATTTCATTATATAAAAAGAAGTAATTTTTTGCATTATTGATTAGTCAAAAAATCTTTTCTTTTTTTCTTTCATATTTTCTTCTACATTTTCTTTCATAAAAAGAGCTATTAACGTCTCTTAAAGAATACTGCCGATGACATGTCAGTCATAAAATGATTTATTACTTTTAAAGATTTTTGACGTGTGAAGTTTGTTGTCAAGCTTTGTTAAAAATTCAACCCGGTTGGGAAAATTAATTGTTACTGCAAATATGAATAGCAGACTAAACGTAGATCTCTTATTTGAAAAAGATATTGATTTATCAGTTGAACTTCCAGAGGATGAATGGTCTTCGTTAGATATAGATGAACTCGAGAAATCCATTAAAAGTATTAATTATAAGAAAGGTCTTTATGATCCTGACAGTGGAGAAATATGCACAAAGTATATACCGTTGTCTACAAGCTCGATATTGAGACATGTTTATTACAACTACCCAGCTGTTACTGATCCTGGTATTCTAGAAGCTCTCTCCGATCCTGAGCCAAAAGCCATCTATCCAGATGACGGTCAGAAACTTTACTTAAAACTTTGCCAAGAGTCTGGATTATGTCCAATAAGAAGTTTTTATCAACACTTATTGCACACCAAGATTAATTTGCGATATTATGGCGTTCAACAAAATGCGTTCAGAGTTATGGCAATGTCGCTGAAGTTAAATAAAACCGTCACAGTCTTAGATCTAACAGACAATTGGATAGATGAAGATGGATGCTTTCATTTAGGTGAGATGCTGGGAGAAAATGCGACGCTGAAGACACTTATACTACACGGGTGCAGAATAGGACCGGAAGGAGCTAAACGACTTTGTCTGAATTTTCCACAAAACCGTGCCTTACGTGAATTGAATCTCTGCAAGAATCAGTTAAGTGACACAGGAGTAGAATATATGGCTAAGAGTATTTCGCTTGGTGCAGATGTTTGCACGTTAGACCTTAGTTATAACGGCCTAACGCATCAAATAGTGGATAGCCTTGTTGACGCGCTAGAAGTAAACAATAAATTGGTATCATTAAAATTATCGTGGAATGTAATCCAATCTCCAAAAGCAATTTTCCATTTGTGTTCTAAACTAGCTGAAACTGATGGGTTTTTAGATTTAGACCTCTCTTGGAACGCATTAAGTGGTGCCCGAATAGGAGCATCATTGGCCATACTATTAAATAACAAAAGCATTACAAATCTCAATCTGAGCAACAATCAACTATTTGGTCCGGCCGTGAGACCTATTGCGAAAGCTTTAGAAGATGCGCCATATCTTATGTCACTAAACTTGTCATCAAATCCACTGACACCTCAAGATGCTTACAAATTTCTTTGTCCCATGATTAAACCAACAGTTAAACTCAAAACGCTCTTACTCGAAAACGTACCTGTTAATTCTAATTTCGTTACACTTTGCGAGAAAATAATATCTTCGAAGCCGGAAACATGTTTCGAAATAACTTATGGAAGTGTTAATGCAGGTAAGGACCATAAGATGGCGAATTTACAAGATATATTATTGAATAGGATAGATTATGTTGCTAAAAAGAAATTTAAGAAGCAAAAAGTTGATATAGCTCTGATAATACTGCAACTTTACAAAGAACATCCAAAGCCAATAGATACGAAAGTGTTTCTTAGAGAAGTAAAGGAACGCGGGCTGCCTCTGGATGACGAATTGGCAGAACAACTGGTCTCATTTTTTGCTGGCCCTGTCGAAGCTAAATCTAGCACTGTAAGCTTAGAAGCAATTGTGGAATATATTAAACTGAAGTGGCCAGAGAGGCAACTTCCCTTGACACCGCCCCCAACCCCCAAGCCAAAAAAAGTCTGAAAGACAAAAAAAAAGAAGAAGAAATAGTGTAACTAGAAGTAATTAGGTTAGAATTTTGTTACAATTATGATTTAGTAATAAATGTTATTTTGTCGATTATTTGTAATATATAATTTAATATTAAATAATCTGTTAATTAGTACTGATATCCCAACAAACATATATCTTGTTATTATTTACACAAAGTCTAAGTATTCCCACGGAACGAGATAATCTCACAAAATTATAAAAGATGCTTGTCGAAGCTGTGCCTCTAACGTCTAATATGAAGATAGACAAAAATCATTTTAATTTCATGAATTAATATTTTAGAACCATTTATTTATTTATAGCATGATACAGAACTTATGCCTTGATTAACAGCAACACTTAATAATGATGAATATCACTTATACATGAAACTTTTTCTCTGGTTGTACGTGCGATCATACGACATAAGTAAAAAATATTTTTCTAATTTCAAAAATGGTTCCTCTTGTCAGAGTTCTGCCAATGTTATCACAAAGTATTTTTGACGTGTGTTATTCGTTGTCAAAGTTTATTAATAATTTGATCGTTTTTATGGAATGTTTAATTTTAATGTGAATATACATAATAAGTGATTATAAAATAATTTAATAGGTAATACAATTATGACTGCAAGTCCAGATGTAGGTATTTTATTCCAAACCGATATTGGTTCATCGATTGAACCTCCAGAGGAAGAATGGTCTTCGCTGGATTTAGGTGAAGCTGAGGATTCCATCAAGAGAATAAATTACGAGAAAGGTCTTTATGATCCTGGCAGTGGAGAAATATGCATTAAGTATGTACCGTTGTCTGCAAGCTCGGTATTTAGACATGTCTATTACAACTATCGAGCCGTTACAGATCCTGATATCGTCGAAGCTCTTTTCTACCCTGAACCAAAACCTATCTATCCAGATGACGGTCAAGAGCTTTACTTAAAACTTTGCCAGGAGTCTGGATTATGTCCAATAAGCAGTTTTCATCGACAATTATTACAGAGCCATATCAATTTGCGGTATTACGGCGTGCAACAAAACGCGTTCAGAGTTATTGCTATCTCATTAAAGTTAAACAAAATCGTCACGGTCTTAGATCTTACAGATAATTGGATCAATGAAGACGGATGCTTTCACCTGGGTGAAATGTTAGCAGAAAATGTAACTCTGCAGGTACTTATACTGCATGGATGCAGAATAGGACCTGAAGGAGCTAGACGACTTTTTGCTAATTTGCCGCAAAACCGTGCCTTACGTGAATTGAATCTCTGCAAGAATCAGTTAAGTGACACAGGAGTAGAGTATCTGGCTAATAGTATTTTGCGTGGTGCAGACGTATGCATTTTGGATCTTAGTTATAATGAGGTGACATCTGAATCTATAAATACTCTTATTGAAGCACTAGAAACAAACAACAAACTTGTTGCGTTGAATCTATCGTGGAATATGATTCGATCTTCAATTACGATTTTCAATTTGTGTAGTTTACTAGCCAAAACTAATGGGGTTTTAGATTTAGACCTTTCTTGGAACTCATTGAGCGGTGCCCGAATAGGAAAATCAGTCGCTATGCTCCTGAAAAATGGAACCATAACGAATCTTAATCTGAGTAATAATAAACTGTTTGGTCCCGCGGTTGAACCTATTGCTAATGCTTTAGAACATGCAGGAAATATTATATCACTTAACTTTTCATCAAATCCACTGACACCTAAAGATGCTTACAAATTGCTTTGCTCCATGGTCAAACCAGAAGTTAAACTTAAAACACTTTTACTCGACAACGTGGCAGTAAATTATAATTTCCTTGATCTTCTTGGCGAAATAATGTCTTCGAAGCCGGAAACAAGTTTTGAAGTAACTTATGGACGTGTTAACACAGATACGGTCCATAAGAAAATTGATATGAGAGATTTAGTATTAAATAGAATAGATTATATAGCCAAGACTAAATATAAGAAGCGACATGTTGATATAGCTATTATAGTTCAGCAACTATACAACGAGGATACGGAGCCCATGGATTCGAAAGTGTTTGTTAGAAAAGTGAAGGACCGTGGACTACCTTTGGAGACCGAATTAGCGGAACAGCTGACGGTTTTGTTCACTGGCCCACACCAAGCAAAAGTTACCACGGTTAATTTAGCATCGATGGTAGAGTTCATGAAGCGCAAGTGGCCAGAGAGACAACTGCCGCCAACGCCAACGTCTCCGCCGTCACTGCCACCATTCACTCCGCTGCCCAACTCACAAAATGGTAGTAAGGAAAAGACGAAAAAGAAGAAATAGTGCCACTGAAAGTTAATACGTTACGATTTTCATTAATTTTTAGGATTGATTTTGTGTTATTTATTAAATAGTTTTTATTTTTAAATATATTTTCATATGATTTCACTAATTAATCCATACTAGACATTTAGGCCTCATCTTACATACACTTCTAAACAAAAGAGACAAGTATAAATAGTACGGTGTTTCAAACCGTGATACTTCCTCAGACGTACTGGATAAACGTGCTCGAGTTGTGGCCCTACCGCATTCACCTATTACAATTTATAAAAAAATTAGCTGCTTCTTATCACGTTGGAACAATAATTAAAAATGGATTCGCAAAGGGAGATATATACAATTTTTATTATTTCTTGGTTTGCTGTTTGTCGCAATAGCTTAAAGACAACTCCGTTTACTTACCTTGTTAGACAGATTACTAATATGCTCTTGGAATGGAAGTCCATTGTCAATAATAATTCTATTGACATTTCTGATAAATGGATGATATTATGAGCACTATCGTTCGTTGGTTTCACTACTATTTTTTTTGACTTCAGTAAACTAGGTGCAGGTGATACCTCACCATAACGTAAAAATAAATAAATGTGAATATCTTTGACGGAATATTTTAATATGAAAGATTGATTTATTTTTTACAAGTATTTAATAGTTTCAAAATATCACGTAATATGGTAAATAACGTGGTTAAAATTATATAAATGCATGTGAAAACGTTAACGGGATCATAAACATAGGATGTTACTACAAAAAAACTTTTCTTCTTTCAAAAATGGCCCTTCTTGTCGGCATTCTGTCAATGTTATTATTTATATAGTTTGACGTATGTGATCTTTGTTGTCAAAGTTTATTAATAATATTTATACGTTTTTTATAAAATGTTTAATTTTAATACGAATATACATAATAATTGATTATAATAATTTAATAGGAAATACAAATATGACTAAAAGTCCCCATGTAGATATTTTATTTCAAACTGATATTGGTTCTTCGATTGAACCTCCAGAAGAAGAATGGTCTTCGCTGGATTTAGGTGAAGCTGAGGAATCTATCAAGAGAGTAAATTACAAGAAAGGTCTTTATGATCCTGGTAGTGAAGAAATATGTACCAAGTATATACCGTTGTCTGCAAGCTCGGTATTTAGACATGTATATTACAACTTCCCGGGTGTTACTGATCCTGGTATTGCAGAAGCTCTATGCGACCCTGAACCAAAACCTATCTATCCAGATGACGGTCAAGAGCTTTACTTAAAACTTTG
>JAOCPS010269081.1:0-13302 GCA_025505425.1 Graphium colonna | reverse complement strand
TACTAAATAAATACATATATAAATACATAACACGTGTACCAATGATATTTTATTATTTTAAGATTTCAAATAATGTTATTTTACTCTCAAACGAAAATTTTAAGTACATTAATATGTTAAGTGTGTTAAACATTTCCTGACGATTATTATTTTTAAAGTATACATAGAATCGATATTGTGTTCAATATACAGCTAAATACAAAATACACCTATCTGAAAAGACCTATCTAAAAATATCTGTAGTTCATACAAATATTTGCCTCAAGTTGTACTCGAACCCCCGAACTCATGAGCCGCTTAAAAAGTGCGTCATCCAATCCTATATCAAATTTCAAATTACTTGAGTTTCAAATCTAAACTATGTTTATTTTAAATATATGTTTAAAAATATTATGTATAAATACCAAAAAAATTGTCTATTTTTAAAACCGGACATAGTCAGTCATTACTTTAATAGATTATATTATTCTGGTGCAGTGCCATTTATGTTTTCTTATTATAAGACTGTAATATATCAGTAGAGATATGAATATAAATAGTAAGAATCACAAAGTGAAACAATATCCCCTTATAATTACGTCGTGACTCATAAAGTTAATATTCACAGTTTAATGTCATTCTAGATAGAGCGTAACTTAACGAAGCTTGTTAGTAAAAATGAGCGTACTCAAAACAAAGCCGTAAAAGAACGATGCGCACCCCAAAGCTACTGACAATGAAAATAAACTCGGTAAGTGTTGAGCAACTGATATGACAGAGCATATATCATGTGATTACGTGAATAATAAGGTAATCGTGCGAGCCTGACCAACGGTACCAATTGGCCGATAATAGGGCATCTCCCACATGCAAGAAAATTGACATACAATACATGTCAAATAAATCTTAATAAATAAACTATCAAATATTTGTAGGCAAGTAAAAGGGGCTATAACGCTAGCTGTAGGGCTATCGGACCCATTGTGAGGGATGTCAGGCGAATGTGAATCGATTTAATAACTACTATAAAAAATGTAAACCTAGCGTTCACGTTTCGAAATACTATTACCAGTATAGTTATTATAGTATACATTATGTTTTGATGTATCTTGCCTAAAATAAAATGTACAAGTAAAAAGCGAGTGAAAAAAATTGCAAGTATTTTCGAATGAAAAGCATCGTAAACAAAGTTATTAAAAATTCCTGTGGTTTCGTCAGCGTGGGTTTAAGTTTTCTAGTGCTTTTAATATTACGATCTTCATGAAATTTTTCTTATTAGTATTTACAAAGTCTGTGAACGTATTTACAGAAAATTCCTTTTCTTCATACACGTATTAATATAAACAAGAAATTATAAGATGTGTACAATACAGCAAACATCTAGTTAGATTATACCAGTTGGCATTCTGGTGTATTTGAAACCCTCAATCTCTCCGTTCCGAGCACATTCATCAGAATATTAGACAGTCGTCTTGGCGAATGTAATAAATATTAGATGAGCCTATTAAAGGAGACAATTACTTAAACAGTTGCGAAATATCAGATACGTATCGAACGTTTCATTATTCATCATTGCGCTGCCTCCAGACGTCGGCCATTAGCATTTTAAATTACGTAATAAATTCCAAGACGAGGAACTCGTACGTACGGTAGTCTAAGATGGCGTATGAGGATTTGTCGTTAAATGGTAATAGTTGGAAAGATAGATGGTAACATTAAGTGTGTTATTAAACTGTTTTCACGAACTTTATCGGATCCAATGGAATTGGTTTTCTAGATTTTACCGCTAATACAGGTTTCAGAGCGTATGAATCACGTTTGTTACAAAGGACAATTCCCATTTTTATAAGGCATACCATATTAAGTTGCACCAAGTTCATACTTTTTTTAGAAACTACACTTATTATATTAACTCCTACAGAAGTTCTTTTCGTAAAGAAAACCCGGGTTTCAAAGATATTTGATAAAATCTAAAAATTGATTCATAGACAATTCTTTCTATTACATTCTACAACTCTGTGGTCGATCGTATAAACGTAACGTATGTAAGCAAATTGCATACTTTTATACTTAAAATTAAATTCCACGTTAAAAAATAAATCCTTGGAGCGTAATGTCGTAAAATATAAAGAAATAATTACTATATAATTTTGACCTAGTACGGATTTAAGCATTCTCCTTTATGGATTAAAATGTGCTATTGTCCTTCGTCAAATGTAAAGAGCATACCATTTGGACTTTCAAATTTATGGTAAAACTAACTTTACAGCAAAAAGCTACCGTATCTTAATCGAATTCTACTAATTAGAAACGTCACCAGCACTAATACCGTCAGTGATTCTGATTTAAGTTGCAATGGAAAGCAACAGCCTATTCCGAATGATGACTTTCCCGATACCTTACAAATTATCTGCCCTTTGTCCAATAAAAACTATCTTAATAGTTAACAATAAGACCCTTTTAAATATGTGAGCATTATAGACGCCTACGCGACGCGAGACACTAATCGTTCATTTTGATAACGATTAAATGGAAGAATATGCATGATGGAGGGCGTTATCGCTCCATTGCCTCTAAATAGAATTAGGCTTAAGAAACTTTACGACACACGTTTCTTTTAAGCTTTCAAGTGATTAAACTGTCTTGCTTAAATGCATTGTCAATCAAGCTGTTTATGTCTTGGAAGAAGAACATAGTTACCTCCAGCAAACGTGACTGCGGTGTTTACGCGTCTTTGTATTATGTATTTATTCCATGTTTAAAATATGTCAAATCAGAACAAATAAGAAAAGAAAATTATAATGGCGTTTATATTTGTTTTTGTTCGAACGACAATTCGTTGGCTTGAAAGAGTAGAAGAACAGTTTTAATCTTATGAGGTTTTACCTTAAAAATACTATGTTACTATTTTATCATAAATAAAAATATCAAATGTGATTGTGAAAATAAAAACTGTCTGAGAATCACA
The DNA here is from genome assembly GCA_025505425.1 of Graphium colonna. Classification (NCBI taxonomy): domain Eukaryota; kingdom Metazoa; phylum Arthropoda; class Insecta; order Lepidoptera; family Papilionidae; genus Graphium; species Graphium colonna. The sequence goes on along the minus strand of JAOCPS010269081.1, from coordinate 10,355 downwards.
AATACGAAATGTTTCTATTTTTATTTATAAATGTGAAGCTTGAGCGAGAAATTACGATCCCCTTTATGATTTCTTGCGCATTTATTACACATTAAATCAAACCCATTTCAATGGATTTGATGGTTTTTTTGGCGGACGTTTTGTTCTGCAACATCTGTGGCCACTGAGCAACACTATAAATATATCCGGTACAAGTAATTTTATTCAGATATCTCGCCAATATTCCAAACATTTTCTCTTGAAATTTATTCTAAACTAGATTGTACAATAACACGAAGTGTAATAAATGTAAATAATTTCAACTTGACAAACTGGTATTAAAGCGAAACCAATTACTTTAGATGTTTGCCCCTTCAGAAGTGACTTCTTTGTTTGATGTACCGTATCGCATAAAGTCATCAGCAAGTGTTCCGATCCATTATCTTTCGCAATTCCATTTGCATTTAAAATGACAAATAAATTATTTATCATACTTACGGTCCGCTCAAGGTAGCCCTTAACTTACATCGTTTTGTCGTATTGGAATTATTTGCAAATACCATGCTTTCTACTCAACAATCTTATATAACTGCTGCAATATTTCACATAAACAACAAAGTTTATTAGATATAAAAAATTATCTGTCACCTTATATTTTATTACTACAAAGTAAGCAATATTTGGGGACATGTTAAATGAACAAGTATTTATAAAATATTTCTTGATATTTTAAGTCACTTTTTTGATTTATATGACTTTTTGCTATTTTGGTTTATAACTACTGAAGCAGCTAAAGGATCTACCGTCATCTAGATATTTTTTTCTTTAGTTTGGGTGTGTGAATAACTTACTAATTCGGCCGACTTGTGGTTGTTTATATGAGATTTTAAAAAAAATATTATATTTTGAAATTCTTTTTGTGCTCCTAAGTCTTTTTTATTATTGCGCCTACTACATAATGTCACCATACCATAGGTTGACTGGCAGAGAATGCCTATAGGCATTAAGTCCGCCTTTTGTATCTTTTGTTTTACATGGATCTACAATAAAGACTAAATAAATAAAATAAATAAATAAATATACGCACTGACACCTGTACACCTGTTTTTTTATTTACTTCCACATCTCGATTAAACAAATGACATGTCGGAAACGAATGTAGATCAGCATCAATGTATTGTCATGCACCGCATCAATCTTACTCTTCGGTGACAATCGAGTGAACACCACATATTGCCTCATCTAATTGGGAAAGATCAAGAAAATATTAGTGATACTTGCAAAATCTGAATCAACCATTCAGTATAGTTTTATATTATTAGGATCCCAAAAGCGCAAGCTAATTTTTTTAGTTTAAATTAAACTCGTACGGAAAAAGAATACAATAAAAATTACAAATACTGTTATTCTGCTAACGACTGCAGCTTTTACTTGGCACCAATTATTTTACAACAATCGGGCTTAGTCTGCTTAGTGAAGTACATTGTTCTTCAAGTCTCGCCAAACTCAACTGTTGAAAAAAGCCTGAAAGCACATGTTCCTCCTCCCCTTTTGGTGCTTAATACCGTTCAAATACTATCAATTCGAGACCAACGGCACACAATGCCGTTTAAAATCTAATATTTGTACCCTCAATCGGTAGCCGAAAAACTGATCGTTAAAAAAACACAGAGGCGAACTTTACCCGCGATCGGAGCGCTTTAAAACGATTCACGAGGCTTAACACCGCACAAAAACTATTTCCGATTTGTTCAAACCCGCTAGTGGTTCATGTACGATCGGTTTTTTTAATAAAACTTTAGCTTATATTTGCTATGGTCGACGCTTTATTGGATTGATTTGAATTAAAACCACTTAACTTTATGCCGAAAACTAAATCTAATTTAAACTCACTGAGACATACTCTTCAAACTTCATTCTATATGGGTTAGTGGCCTGATGGGATAGGATCGTTATATACAAACGCAAGATCGTGGGTTCTAATCTATGGAAATCAGTTATTTTGTGATATAGTTTCCTTATAGCAAAAGCACACTACATGTTAACCATCCTAGTGCCTAAAATTTAATGATTTATGATCCAATTTAATGCGGCACGTATGAGTTTTCTTCTGGCACTAATCTCTCACCGGTCGGTCGGATATCTATTTATTTTCTATCGGGTTATAAAAATAAAATACGAGTCAAGCTCCATGCCAGCAGTTGGCTGATATCTTGTAGATGTACCGCTGTGACAGATATTCATGTAGAGCATTAATATTTTAACCTACAACTATATTTTACTCAATAGACCACTAAAAGTTACATAGGACTAGCATTGTGTGGATGCAGATGAGTCCTACCCTTGCTGTTCATCAAGCGGAACGCTTGAAAAATTTCCAAAACCGCTCTAAACCATTATGAAAATAATTTCTCTGTGATTTTATATACCAGTTCAAACTTAAAACATATACATGCAGTTCATTCAAGACTGTGAAATATATATGTATGCGACAAAAACGGATTATCCTTAGGAACATTTTTTATATTTTTGACGTTCGACAGGAAAAAGCAACTTAGACACACCGCCAAAAAAATGACTGCATACTATAAGGCATTGCACAGAAACTATTATATAGAAATAGAAATAGAAATTTATTAAACCCAGAAATAGTTTACATAATATCATTTTACAAGGTTCAACACATTTACATAATAAAATTTTATACCAATTGCATTGCGAGTCCTGCACTAGGTTATAACCTGTCTCGCAGGCCCAATCTTTAAATGCAGATCATAAAAAGCAGGTCATAAAATTGATAAACAATAACTGGTGATAGAAGAAATGTATGTGTGTGTAATTTTACTTATAAATTTTGGTTACATATATTGTTGTATAACTATTGTGTATGTATAAATATATATCTTATTGTGTAAGTGTGTGAAGATATTGAGAGCTAGAAGTTATTTCGCTGCTACTAATAAGTCTTCAGTCTGCTTGTAATTCAATTCAATTGCAGTATGTACTTGTTATTCTTCTTTAAATTTATACCTATTTCCTACTGTCTGTGTGATTGTGGCTATTAAATTAATTTTCAGTAACCTTAGGAGAATGAGTTTAAGATCGTTGGCAGCACGCAATGCCCTTTGTAACGTATGAAAATTTAATAAAGACATGAAGAGGCCTCGGTGGAATTTTCCTCCATAATCGTGGTAATGCTCTGGCAATGGCCCCTTTTGTAATCAACTGTATTTGTTATTTATTGATATTGAAACAAAAGTATGTTTTATACATCTTTTTCTCTTTAGGAATATTTTAATGTATGCTTAAATAAATTGTTCTAATTGAAGTAAGACCAGGACAACAAACGTCGACATATATAGTGCCGGTCATAAAGAATGTGCATGCTCCCTCGCCATATTGTTGAGTCATAGCTGTCAAATCGAAAAATATAGTACTTTTTGACAGGTCTTTGACAACTCGAGGTCGAAGTCGTGCACATTCTTAGTTGAATAGCATAGTAACTGTTTGTTGTTCATTATTAGCGGAGAAAATCGTACTTTTATAAAATATGGCTGTTGTTCTAACTTTTGATAAGGAATTTCGGTTATTTTCTATTTTATTTAGATACATTATTATTGTGTCTCTATTAGAATACGAATAATTTGTGTCAACAGTAATGTTAGAGTCGTCACTTCGGGTGAAAGTCGGGTAACCGTCGCCACTGAGGCAGCGGTGTGTTTTAATTTCCAGATAGTGCTGCCGCAAAATTCAATTTAGCATTTTACGTATCACTTAAGTCATGTTCGTATAAACTGTGGCCTTAATAATAAAAATTATGGTATACATTTGAAGATATACATAAACATATTTGAATTTAATAACTTTGAGTCTTTCGCGATAAAAAGTAACATCGATTTTATCGATAATTTTTCATCGTTAAGTTACTTGCAAACTTTATTATTTAATTTAGGCCTTTTGAAATGCTTATAAAATGATCATCCGTTGATAAATTTAGGGTTTTCAATAAACAAACTGTCAGAAATTATTATGTAACCGTTTTTATTTGGCTTTCTTAATATTGATTAATATTTCTTGACACTCGTAATATTAAACAATATTAGATAGTTTTGTTTCTGAGAACTACGCGAATATTAGACATTTTTAAATTAAACAATTTTACGGATTTTATCCCGGTTTATTTTCAAATTTTATCCCCCGACGTTTCGAACCCTTTACAGTAGTATGTAGATCGGACTAAAAATTTATGTTCAAGCTGACCGTATGCAGGATTGACAAGTGACACCAGGACATCAAACATCTCAGTCCTACCCGTGACCATGAACGCTGTAAAGGTTTCGAAACGTCATAATAATTAAAACGCGATAAAATCCGTAAAGTTGTTTAATTTAAAAATGTCTTATATTCGCGTAGGTCTCAGAAATAAAATTATTTTCGGTTCTTCTATAATCTCAACTGATCATGATCATCTTAGTTACCACAAACAGCTTCCCATCTCACCGGGTCGGATTCAGACGGGAGGAAACGGACGAGTGGCCGCAACCTGAGATGTCGTGCGACAATTTGCTTAATTCGATCACCGTCACAGCATCATTGCGTAAACATCTTCGAGCCGATTGAGCTGGTGAATCACCGCGGCTTGTATTACATGCCTAATAAGACGGATAAACACACATACACACATGTACACATAACAAGATAGGTAGAAGACTCACTTCATAGACACTTAAACTACATAGATATGAGCTTGCTTGTGGATCTGAATACCATTAGAATAGACAAGATATTGGAAGAGCTTTTTTTAAAATGAAATTTTGAAGAAAATTTGAGATAATAGGGTTATACTTATCATCGAAATCATAGACGGTTCACCTGATGGTAAGTGCGCATAGTCACACGCAACAGAGGTCAAGAGTGCGTTTTCAACCTGGAAAATTCGATGGAATACGTTTATTGGAAAGTATGTGTCGATTTTAAAGATTTGAACGGGAAAGGAAAAGGGTAGACATGGCCATCCGGCACTAAAAGTAATGCATACTTTATTTTATGCCGACTCTGTAAATGGCGGTGGTACTTCCCCGGGCTAGCGTGGCCGTAGAAGTGCAGCTAAAGCAATGAAATATGTTATGTTCTACCGACTTAAGTTTGGTTTAAATAAATAGAGAAAAAGTTAAGAAACTTCACCATCCGTAAGAATCGAAAACACGCAAGTCATAGTTGCTTTGCAGAATTTTTGGAGAGTTGGCGACTGGAGATATCACCACCTGAATGTGAGTGAAAGCATAAGTACACACATTATTTGTGTTGTATAAGGTTTTATTTTTTGGGAAATAATTGGACTATATTAGCCCCTAAAGTTAAAAATTGTATAATCTAAAACGATTCTTAATTGCTCTATCTATTTGAATAGAGTTTGATTTGCGCATTCGAACAAACAAACAAAATTTCATTAATATTAGTATAGTTGTAGATTCAAATTATAACTAAGTTTTCTTTACTAATGTTTTAAATGCTAAAGTAATAATTTGTTTGGATGTTGATTATAAGCGATCCCGTCGCACATAGACACAACATCCGGAGAGTCGCGAATGCGTTGTCAACCCGGGAAATTGAATACAATAGGTTTATAAGATAGGATGGGGTTAGGACTAAGGATTTAGAGGGGGAAAAGGAAAAGGAAAGGGTAGACATGACCATCTGACATGCACAGAAGTCATGCATTTAATTTTATGCCGATACTTCCCTGGGCTAGCGCAGCCGTAGAAGTGCAGCAAATGCTGTGAAAATATGCTATGCTGTACCATCAAAAATAGTTCCGAGAAAATCGTAACCAACTATACTGACGCCTATAAAAAAAGGTTAGTAGCAGCGTATTTTAAAACGAGCCACTGCTGGGCAAAGGCCTCCTCTAGACAGCGGGTATAAGGCAAAGTCCACCACGCGGCCCCAGAGCGGATTGGCAGACTTCACAGCATCAGCCTACCACCTTAATTATAAGTGACTAGTGAGCCACTTTCAATATTCAAAGACGTTATATGTTGGAACCACCTTAGTCTAGTGGTATGGTTCCTTGCTTTGTAAACCGCAGGTCGTGGGTTCAAATCCCGCGGGGGACAATGACTTTGTGTTGTTGTTCCTTGCTAAGATTACGACAATGCGAACTTATCACCCGTCTTTTGCAAAGAAAGACGATCTACAGATGGGCATGTAAAAAGTCGGTCATGCCCCTGATCTTTCTCCGGTCGAGTCGTGTATCCGTCCCATCGGGCTATGAGAGTAAAGGAACAGAGAGTGCACCTGTGTTTGCGGGTACACTAGTGCACTATAATATCTCCTGCGCAGTTGGCTAACCTCAGATTAGATTGGCCGCCGTTGCTGGTATTCGGCGAGAAGGATTTTTTAATCACATATTAGAAAAATTCTTTCTTACAAAGTCAGACACCGAAAACCATTGATTAATTTTGGGTGAGGCCAAAGTGACAATAAAGACATCGCCCGCGCACCGTAACGCTCGGAATTATGTCAAATGTCAAATTATGTCCGCCTTCCTGTCGTTTGCATTTCGCGTTACAATAGAAACGCCATTAAATAAAAACAACTGCCTATCACACCGTTCACGTAAGGTTAGGTTAGTAAAGTGACATTATTATGTGATATAGAGCTGTAACTGTGTGTTTTTTGCATAAATAGTATAACATGACATGCCGATGTTGTCTTTTTTTTATTCTCTTATTGTACGTTTAAGAATAACATATATAATACCGTGATACGTATGTATAGTAATCTAGTTTAACGATAGAAAACGGTAATCGCCAAGAATTTCAATGAACACAAAGAATAAAAAAATTACAAAAAGATGAAACGAGAGATGTGTGAGAAGAGGAAGCTTTTTGTTAAGTAAAGGAAAACAAACGTGCAGACGGTTCACCTACGGTAAGCGATCCCGTCGCCTATACACACACAACATCAGTGAAAAGAAGAGCGGGAAAAGAAAAGGGTAGACATGGCCATCCGGCAACTCTAAAAGTCATGCATACTTTATTTTATGCAGTGTTTGTAAAGGGCGGTGGTACCCGGGCGAGCGCGGCGGTAAAAGTGTAGCAAAAGCTATGAAAAAATGTTACACGTTTAATGATCACGTGTTCTAAAATTTTGATATATTTAAAATTTACATACATTTACATTTTTTACTCGTCGAACGTTGTTCGGTGTAATAGGCGGTCCCAGTGCTAAGTTTTTACGAGAAAGACGCCTTATTGAATTCTATTGAGAAAAAACGTCCGTCAAAGTGTTATTTTCGTGTCACTGCTCAAAGATGAGTAATACCAACGCATCACGTTAAATAACCGTCGCCAAAGGAATTAAGGGAGCAGACCAATTTTTATAATACTTTCAAAATATTATTGTTAGAATACAGTTAAAAATTAAAATAATAGATTCATACTTTCCTACTAAGTGTATCGCCTCCGTAGCCTAGTGGTACGGGCACTTGATTTGTAACCAGAAGATCGTGGGTTCGAATCTTGCGGTAAACAATAACTTCATCTTGTTGTTTCTTGGTAGGATTAGGGCAAAGCGGACTGATCTCCCGATTGCTTGAAAAGGAAGATGATCCATGCGTCGGATGGGCTTGTAAAAAGTCGGTCCTGATCTCTCTCCGGTCGTGTCGGTTATCCGACCCATCGGGCTATGAGAGTAAAGAAACAGAGAGTGCACGGTGTTTGCGCAGACACTTGTGCACTATAGTATCTCCTGTAAAGTTGGTTGAACTTGGAGTGGATTGGCGGTCGTGGCCGTATTCGTCCAGGAGGACTTTATTCAAGTGGATCAACTAAATATTAGTGTATTAACCTACTGACTGCCCATTATATCTTAGTTTCATCATATTTAAGCTTTTGGACTGTTACAAGTAGATAGATTTTTATGACTTGTCTATTCCATTATTTATTTTATGGTCTCAGGTTTCATTCGATTTGTAGTTTGCATTGATTGTTAGAGTTAATGGCTTCAAAACCCTCTTTATTTAAGTGGGATAGAAGAAATAAGACTCTACTAAGCTCAAGATTCACGGAGACAAAGCAAGCTTTGGGATCCATTGCTCGCAACTTTTTATCTTATCGTGAACTTTAAAAAAAAATTAAAAACGAGTTGCGATCTCGCGACCATATGAAAAAGCTTTGAAATCTGAAGTCCTTTATATATATAGTTACAATAAAATTATATTAACATAACTTAAGTTATTAAGTTAAATGTTTATTTGGAATGCTGTTAACCAACATTTAAAGTTATTTTTGTGTTTGATTATCCAATTCTTGCGAAAAGTTTTAGGGTTACTATTAAGCGAGCAAATAAAGTCCAAAAGCGCCTGCGCGCCCTGGTTTTTTTTTTATGAAAAGGATGACAAACGAACAGACAATGCCCATGCACACGCAACATCCAGAGAGTTGCGAGTGCGTTGTCAACCTGAGAAATTAGATAGAATAGTTTAATTAGATATGATTTTATAGGATTAAGGATCTGGAGGGGATAGGAGTGGGAAAAGACATGGCCATCCGGCATCCCTAAAAGTCATGCATACTCTATTTTATGCCGACTTTATAAAGGACGGTGGTACTTTCCCTACTGAGCGGGGCCGTAGAATTGCAGCAAAAATTATTTTTATATGATACAGTATATTTTGTAGATAATTCAATAAAAATTGTTTTAATTAAAAAAAAATACGTTTATTAGTATGTTTTTCAAATAAAAACAACAAAATTTATAACATAACATAATGACGCACATATATCCGTAACTTGTGAACTGATTTGATTTTTTTTATCTGATTGGTTACACTTCTACCATGTCCAACAGTTTTATTTTGAAAATCGAATTAGAAGTTCGTTTTTAAAATCATAATGACAAGGAAGATATGTTTCGAAAGTACACTTTTAAGGTTTTTGAAGTCGGTTTGTGTAATTTCCTGTGAAAAGAAACTTGTGTCAGTATAGGGTAACTTTATAGCCATTATTTGTATTTCTACAACACGAAAACCAACAGAACATTCCCCGTGTACAGCTACCGTATTATTTTTATTGCGTACAACATTTGAATGACAAACCAAAGCGACTATTAACCGAGCGTTAAAAAAAACACCAAAAACAACTAAATCAACGTGGCGTCATGAACGCCACTCGATCGCATTGCCCCAATCGGAATACGTGATGGGGAACAAAAAGAACGCAAACAATGTTGGACAAGCCACCAGAATTTTTAAACAATCCGCTGGGATACGCTCTGGCGGTCGCAGGGACGGGAGTCCCTCTGACACACGGCCGGATAGAACGGCTGGGACCTTAGACAAATGAATTTTTTTCAGGTGGTAGTGCTTAACAGCTTTTGCTGCACTTTTACGGCCGCGCTCACCCTGGGGAAGTACAACCGCCCCTTATAAAGTCGTCGTAAATTAAAGTATATTCATATATATTTTCTTTTCCCACTCCTTTCCTCTCCAAATCCTTAATACCGACATCATCCTTTCCAATAAACCTAGGTTGACAACGCACTCGCGACTCTCCGGATGTTGCGTGTGTCTATGGACGACGGGATCACTTACCATTAGGTGAATCGTCTGCTCGTTTGTCTTCCTTTTCATAAAAAAAATGTGTAACCATATGTTCAGAGAGAATAACACACCCTGGTCGCTCTGCTCGTTCCAGGTGATTAATATCATAATTTAAAAAAAAACAAAACTTTCATACATTAAAAAGACTGGTCCCGCTGAGTTCCTTACGCCGGTTCTTCTCAGGCCAGTGGCTTTACTTTCCGAACCGGTGGTAGTAATTCAATCAATAAGCAATATACACTTCAACATACAAGAATGATTTTTTTTCGCTTTTATTAGTTAACTTAAATTACGTGTAATTATGTAAATAGCATTAGAAAACCACTAAGATTTTTAACCTCAGTTTTAGCATTTGGAAACCACTAAGGTTAAAAATCTTAGTGGTTTTCAAACGCAATAAAGATATTTAAGTCATCATGCTACATAATATACTGAAGGAATAATAAACTTACAATTTTAAAAATTCAAAACGATTATATATTTTGTAACTATTTATTTTTGTTAATACGATTTCATTTCCGATGTCAGTTTCTACACATATAATAAATTCTATAAGACTCTTTAATTAGCAATATTCCGCGAAAAAATCCCTTAACAACCTGCAAGTAAATATACGAGCGCACGCATAAGCATCCCTTAACAACCTGCAAGTAAATATATGAGCGCACGCATAAGTGCGTGCGCTCATATATTTACTTGCAGGTTGTTAAGGGATTTTTTCGCGGAATATTGCTAATTAAACAGTCTTATAGAATTGTATACAATGGATTTC
>JAOCPS010268970.1:0-13303 GCA_025505425.1 Graphium colonna | reverse complement strand
TCGTATCTTTTAACGATACTACTTCAAACTTCCGGCTCCATTTAATAACTTTCGGTCAGCAATCGTGAGTAGTTTTGTGTAGTGTAGTGGTTCATCCAAACTATATTATATTCAGGCGTATCTCACTGTTTGTATTAAATTTAAATCACTTTATTCGTGTTTGAATGTACAAAGTTTTTAATAATATATATAGAGAAAATACGCGAAATCTAATTTGCTTTTTTTTGGATACATTCATTGAAACACAAAGGCAATTTCGTTTGGAGTATTATCAAAGACTTGCAAACGAACTTGTCATTACTAACATTTACATAGACGCGTTGTCAACCTAGGTAATTGGATGGAATAGGTTTATTGGATAGGATGGGGTCGGGATTAAGGTTATTCCAAGGTAGTTGAGATATCGGTTACAGTTCTAGTAACCAATATCTGAATTAACTCAAGTAATTGACTTTCGAATACCTTTGATGTCGTCGTAGTTGTAGTCACAACATCCTTTCCCATATAATAGTTTCCAATGAAGTGCTGGTATGATTCCCCTCTTATCTTAGAGGATGCCAGCAGTCAGTAATTAATAGTAACCCATACTTATGGCAACGCAATCTTAAATGTAGCGTCCCTCAAAGCGGCATTTTCTCCGTTGTTTTATTCTCAATTTATATAATATTTTTTCAATCGTAAACTTCAATGTGTTTATCATACGTATGCCGATAATCTACAACTATACTAAGATCTAGTTTTTATTAAAAATGGTCTAAGAGCTTTTGTTTACTTGCTACCCCGACAAATTTTAAGGAATATTTATTGAGAGTTCCTGCAATATGAGCAAAGTCGACATTAACAGTCCCCCGCCAAAAATACTCAATGCTTCTCACATCCTCTCTACTTGTATTGTTAAATATCTGGATTTGCAACTAAAAAATCTCTGAAATCAAGGTACTAATGTATATCAGAAAGCCGCTGGTACTCTGGAGTTTGGTCGGCTTTGCTACTGCTGATAATTACACATTATCCAGGATATTAACTTGCACATAATTTTTACATTGCAATATCACTAACGTCGTTAATTTAATCAATATCTTGTAAATTGGTATTATTATCATTAAAACTTAGTACTTGCTAGACAAGTGTTACAGGACTGGTATATAATTTGTACTTAGATGAACTTGTTGGATTTCTACATAATATTGGGTTGAATCAAGATGTTATTATTAAATCAAGATTATTACGGGTACTTGGCGTGCACCTTATACAGAAGGAATTGTTGAAATACGGCGTTTAGATTGATGAAGTTAGGTTGGCGTTTTAATTATGAACTCGAAGCTATTAAAACAATTTTGAAAAAACTTTGTAAAGGGCAGAAAATTTTAAATAAAAAAGTCCCAATACTCGCAATGATGTCTACCTTGTATATATTTATAATTTAATTCAACGCTAATGGATACTAAAATCGTGCAACCAACTTCAAGCGTCTTACATAAGAACGTTCGTGAAACAAATTTTTCAGTTATTTCGATTTCAAAAAAAAACTGTAGCACCGATTTTAATAAAAAAATATATGGAAACACTTTTTAACTATATCCTTTAAAATGGAAAAAAAATAAAATCACTTGATAACTTGCGGAAACATTAAGACTCGAAGGAGCTAGTTCATGTGAAAATAGAAAGTTGGCTTTAATACAACTTCTTTATACTAATTATAAAGTTTTAATACTGAAGTTCTTTGCATTTCGTTTGTATGCAATGCGGATGTTATCTAGCATTTCATATAACGCTGCAACCGTCGATATTTAATTTTGTAATGCTTAGTCTAAAGTATTATTTGTGGTGTATATTGGTGGCATTACATAGAACGTTGTATTAATCTTTATAATTTTGTTTGCGTCATTATTTTAAAACAAGAAGTTATACAGAATTTATTGAATATATTTAGAGATGATGCATTACAAAACTTGAAATATATAATATATTTTTGAGTATCTATTGTTTTCATATAAAATAGAAACATATAAATTAAAAAATTCCTTACTGTAAAATTTTTAAATAAATAATTTCATATGACAATAACATAGGTTATAACGTAATTTCTCAGAGTAAGACTTAAATCTACTAACAATGGCTAGGATTACAACCGAGTATAACGAGGTATCAAATCGTTAAAAAAATTTCTAAAAATTTCCTTACTTTAAAAAAATTGCTTGTGCTATTTTAACTGTGAATAAAGAATTTAAAAATTCTTATAGCGTTTTAGTGCACTATCTGAAAACTTATAGGCTATTTAATAGAATGCTAGAGAATCCTTAGAAGCCGAGAAAACAAAAACTAAATCGAAATGCTGGCAGGCGATGTGATGCAGTCGATCGGAAAAAAAATGCATTTATTTTTCTTTGTATATACCGTTCTATATTTGTTGTTATAACTTAAATTGAAAAAATGCACGCTCTTGTGTTAACTGTCCTAAAATAGGCTTATTAAGGTCACTTCAAAATTCATCAATATATGAATAATAAAAGTATGGTTATATTGACACGTCCCATAGTTAGATATATTTACAAAATGGTACGTAGTAATAAATACTCAACTAACCAGAAAGGAAGCCAAGTTTACAAAAACAAATATTATCGAATGCTTTAACGATAAAACTCTGTTCTCCCGAAATTAAATCATATATCAAAATTCAACTCCAAATCGCCAATCCCAGTAAAAGCGAAATTGAGAAAGGCTACCGTCAAATCGAATCACGGTGTGGCTTCATTATGAATGCTTTGGAATGTAAAAAAGGAAAAGAGGAAAATTTCCGGCTCCATTTACCGACTGCCGATTGGCCATTTGGTGCAGTTTTAAGACGACAAGATTTATTGAAAATTGGTTCAGATATAGATAGACGCACTTTTTTATTTCTTCTTGCAATTCTTAATTGAATGTCGTACAACAATATTGAGCAAACCTAATGACAAATTTCTTAAAAATTTGACGATGTTATGTCAATTTTATACACAAAAAAAAAGAGCGAGCAAGCAATCGATTCACTTCAAATAGTACATACATTATAAGTGTTTTAATAAGCGACGCGTACGGACAACTAAGGTCAGGTAGCATATGGTGTTTAGCAATTTTTTCCACTGATTCAGCTATAAAATGTTTTTTTTTAATAACTGAAACTTGAACTTTAAGGGAATAGATATTAATATAGTTATTAATGAGTTAAGTACAATTTATAAATGAACATTTATAAGTTAAATTTAGTTTAACATTTAGTGTAAGACGACTTACTACAAGTCAAAAAAAATTAACTGAGTGGATGAATGAAATGTATTTTATTACTGAAAATTTTAACATCATTTATAAATATACATGAGGAGAAGAAGAAATATTATGACAGGAAAAGACTGAAACGATTTTAACAAACTTTTTTCGGACCAACTTAAAAGAATTATCAAACAAGAATAAAAATATTCCTCCGTTTAAAAAAGGCTTATGGTAGTCGATTCCCAATTGGTGCAGAAATCAATTAAGAAAGTATACATACTATCGAACATACATGTAACCCTCTTTTTTTAAGTGTATTCAATTTTTTTCAATGCAAATGAATAAATCTGTCCCCATTTTGAAACTATTGACAAAAACTATTTCTAACAGAATTAAGTTTTAGTATTTTTGTTTTAAATTTTAAGGTTTTTTTTTCTGGTGTCTGGCACCGTACTATAATAGAAATATTGAGACTAACTGTGAACGTTATGATTGAATGCTCAAAACTCTTTCAAAATATTACTTACCGGTTTGATGACATCTTATCATATATTGCTACCAGCTGACCTAGCACATATTGCATTGCCTCTTTTTTCAATGTATTTGTATGTACTAAAAATGTAACGATCTTCCGTTACCGTATTTATTAATATATGTTTATATAACCTGTTTTATTATGTATATCTCGCAAACAAAAACATTTATTTCTTTTTTAATCGCAATATTCGATAGCCATAAAGGAAATAATGTTGTAAATATAATCGTATCTTTTAACGATACTACTTCAAACTTCCGGCTCCATTTAATAACTTTCGGTCAGCAATCGTGAGTAGTTTTGCATTCGAACGATGTACGACGACAGAATTTATTGAAAATTGGATCTAGTTTAGACTGGAGATGTACTTTTTTATGAATTCCTAAAATTCATTCTTCGTTAAATAATTTTTGAAAACATTTTGTTGATATAATAATCGATTTTTATAGACAAAAAAAAAAATAAAAATACGTCGCTCACGGATATCCCCTTCATCCATATTTTTATATATATACAAAAAGACACTTCTATTTCATTGATAGTATAGATTTATACACTATCAATAAAATAGAAGTTTCTTTTTGTATATATAAAAAATTATATAATAAAAAATAATTTTTCACAAATTTGTCTGTTTATATGTCTGTGTCTTTTGACCACCAAAATGGCTAGCCTGATTTTGACAATAATTGCTGTAGTAGATAATCGATATCAAAAGTAACTAAGACTTCTTATGTGTAAGAGAAAAATAATGTTAAAAATTAAAACCATTTAAACTGAAAGTGAACACGCAGGCAGCTGCCACGTAAATTATAAGTAAAGAAAGAGAGTAACCATAGAGGATAGTATGGATTTGGTAAGAGTTTGCAATTTATAATATACACTATCATATAGAATACAACCAAGAGTATTTCTGAAAAATATAAGATTTTATAACTTATATAGACACAGTATATATTAATATGTTTAATATTATCAAGAAATACTTATGTAATGATTAAAATTCACAAAATGAAAAACTAATACGACAAACCCATTTTATAAACCCCTTTAATATAACAGAAGGTAATCACCATTCATTATACCTGAACAATAAAAGATAGGGCGCCAAGTATTACGCAACGCTAATTAAATTCAGCATCACAAACTGTGCGCACCCAAAATTCAGAATTTCTCTGTATAAAGGCATTGTGGTTCATCCAAACTATATCATATTCAGGCGCATCTTACTGTTTGTATTAAATTTAAATCACATTAATCGTGTTTGAATGTAGAAAGTTTTTGATAATATATATAGAGAGAACACGTAATAGCTCATTTGCTTTTTTTAGATACATCGCCGATTCCTAAAAATTCAGTAAAAGGGAAATTGAGAAAGGCTACCGTCAAATCGAATCACGCTGTGGCGTCATTATGAACCCTTCGAAATACAAAAAAGAAAAAGAGGAAAATTTCCGGCTCCATTTACCGACTGCCAATTGGCCATTTGAAGCAGTTTTGGATGCGAACGATGTAAGACGACAAGATTTATTGGAAATTGGTTCAGATATAGATACACGCACTTTATTAATTC
Source organism: Graphium colonna (assembly GCA_025505425.1). Lineage (NCBI taxonomy): Eukaryota > Metazoa > Arthropoda > Insecta > Lepidoptera > Papilionidae > Graphium > Graphium colonna. Next base: position 7,946 of record JAOCPS010268970.1, on the reverse strand, counting down.
TTCTTACAATTCTTAATTGAATATTGTACAAAATTTTTAAAAATTTGGCGATGTTATGTCAATTTTATACACAAAAAATAACGAGCGAGCAAGCAACCGATTCACTTCAAATAGTACATACATTATAAGTGTTTTTATAAGCGACGCCTACGGACAACTAAGGTCAGGTATCATATGGTGTTAAGCAATTTGTCCACTCCTTCCACCATAAAATGTTTTTTTTTAATAACTGAAATTTCGACTTTAAGGGAATAGATATTAGTATAGTTATTAATGAATTAAGTTTAATTTATAAATGAACATTTATAAGTTAAATTTAGTTTATTAATAATTAAACTGTAAACATTTAGAATTGGAATATACATGTAACACTCTTTATTTTAAGTTCATAAAATATTGTTCAATGCAAATTAATAAAACTGTCACCATTTTGAAACTATTGACAAAAACTGTTTCAAACAGAATTAAGTTGTAGTATTATTGTTTGAAATTTTCTTGTGTCTGCCACCATACTATAATAGAAATATTGAGACTTACTGTGACCTTTCTGATGGAATGCTCAAAACTCTTTTGTTATCCACGTTCCGTATTGCGGTGTTGAATGGATTAATTATTTGATCGCATGGGTGTGTTGGTGTGGTGAGACTGATTCTCGATACGACATAGATCTTCGTTGAAAGAGGCACCCGGAGCGGTCCGAACTCATGTTATGTGTGATTTTCAAACAATTTTCTCCCTTTTCCTTATTTATATATTTTTCAGGGTATGTCGTTTTTCATTCATATAAGTTCTAAACTAGGGAACATGGCCTGCATAGTACCGTTTCTTGTCCATAGAACAAATTGCATTCTTTTGTAAAGTAAAAGTAAGAATTTCAAAATTCATAAAACAGAAACAACATTAGAAATCACACACTTGGGAGTTATATTAAATGGGATTTTCCTGGAATCAATATGTAAAGCGTAAAAATATGGTTATATTTACACGTCCATAAGAATAACGAATATAAGAAATAATAATGAGAAAACCATAAATATTGGTTATTGCTCTAAATAAACGTCTTTAGCAAATAGGCAGCAACTATAGTTTTGTACGATAGTAAGAGCCATAATAAAAGCTACGAAGGGTGAAAACAAATCAAATGCAGTTATTCGGAAATCAAAGAAGCAGATGTCACTATAATTGATTAAAGGAAACAAGAGAGCATTGCTTTGGTTTTTGTCGATAAAAAGTTTTCTAAGTTTGTTTAGGGTTAATTTTAAAAATCCGTTCATTTTCGGTGTTAGACAATACATGAACAAGCAAAGCACTAAAGTGAGCTCATAACAATACTAACTTTTAAAGCCCTGTGTTAAATGGCACAATTTTTTTAACAATTCCAATTAAATTCTAGCCTTGCAATATGTCATGTTGAGAAATTATAATTGAAAATTGGCTCTCATATAGACTGGAGATATACTTCTTTATTAATTCCTAAAATTCTTCATTGAAGAACATTCAAAGAAAATTAATTAACCTGATGATAACTTAACAATTTGGCAACATTTTGTAAATATAAATATGGATTTTTATGTACAGTCAAAACTTAAAATAAGCGTCGCTCACGGATATCCCCTTCATCTATAAATCTATACTATCAATAAAATAGAAGTGTTTGTTTGTATATACAATAAAATTATATCATAAAGAAATAATTTTGTAGTAGATAATTGATATCAAAACTAACTCAGACTTCTTATATTTAAGAGACAAAAAATGTTAAGAAATAAAAAATAAAACCATTTAAACTAAAAGTGAAAATGCAGGCAGCTGCTGATTGAATAATAAACAAAGAAAGAGAGTAAAGAAATAGGCTACTATGGATTTGGTAAGATATTTTACTCTGGATTAGCCATGAAATAGTACTTATTTTTCTAATTAAATTGTTGTAAAAACGAATGAATACATATGCCCCTATGACATTTAAACACTATCATATAGAATACAACCAAGAGTAGCTCTAAAAAAAACATAAGATTTTATAAACTTATATAGACACTTTAATATTATTAAGAAGTACTTACGTAACGAATGAAATTCGTAAAATGAAAAACTAATACGACAATCCCATTTTATAAACCCCTTTAATATAACAGAAGATAATTACCATTTGTTATATCTGAACAATAAAAGACAGGGCGCCAATTATAATGCAAAGCTAATTAAACTCAGCATCACAAACTGTGCGCACCCAAAATTCATAATGTCTCCGTATAAAGGCATTGTGGTTCATCCAAACTATATTATATTCAGGCGTATCTTACTGTTTGTATTAAATTTAAATCACTTTATTCGTGTTTGAATGTACAAAGTTTTTAATAATATATATAGAGAGAATACGCGAAAGCACATTTGCTATTTTTTTGGATAAATTCATTGAAACACAAAGGTAATTTCGTCTGGAGTATTATCAGAGACTTGCAAATGAACTTGTCATTACTAACATTCACACGCTTACGTAAGTCAAAATAAACAACATATTCAGATGACGTATTTAACACATTTTACCTGTTATTTTAGAAAATATTTGATAAACAATATAACTTGTCACTTGGTCCAATAGGTAGTCAGGGTAGTCAATAGTTTTTTTGACAAATGGGTTAGGAATCGCTGCCATCGGATGGTACGCAAAACTTTTTTTATGGAATAAAAGACAAACGAGCAGACAGTTTGCCTGAAGGTAAGAAATTCCGTCGCATATAGACGCGTTTTCAACATAGGTAATTGGATGGAATAGGTTTATTGGATAGGATAGGGTCGGGATTAAGGTTATTTCAAGGTAATTGAGATATTGGTTACAGTTCTAGTAACCAATATCAATGAAGTGCTGGTATGATTCCCCTCTTATCTTCGAGGATGCCAGCAATCAGTAATTAATAGTAACCCATACTTATGCGGACGCAATCTTGAATGTAGCGTCCCTCAAAGCGGCATTTTCTCCGTTGTTTTATTCTCAATTTATATAATACTTTTCAATCGTAAACATCGATGTGTTTATCATACGTATGCCGATAATCTACAACTATACTAAGATCTAATTTTTATTAAAAATGATATTTTGTTTACTTGCAACCTCGACAAATTTTAAGGAATATTTATTGAGAGTTCCTGCATATGAGCCAGGTCGACATTAACAGTCCCTCGCCAAAAATACTCAATGCTTCTCACATCCCCTCTACTTGTATTGTAAAATATGTGGATTTGCAACGAAAAAATCTCTAAAATCAAGATACTAATATATGTCAGAAAGCCGCTGGTACTCTGGAGTTTGGTCGGCTTTGCTACTGCTGATAATTACACATTATCCAGGATATTGACTTGCACATAATTTTTTACATTGCAATATCACTAACGTCGTAAATTTAATCAATATCTTGTAAATTGGTGTTATTATCATTAAAACTTAGTACTCGTAAGACAAGTGTTATAGGACTGGTATATAATCCTTTGTACTTAGATAAACTTGTTGGATTTCTGCATAATATTGGGTGATTTGACATGTTTAATCAAGATTATTACGGGTAATTGGCGTGCACCTTATACAACAGGAACTGTTGAAATACGGCGTTTAGGTTGATGACGTTAGGTTGGCGTTTTAGTTATGAACTCGAAGCTATTAAAACAATTTTGAAAAAACTTTGTAAAGGGCAGAAAATTTTCAATAATGAAATCGAAATCCTCGCAATTATGTCTTCATTGTATATATCTATATATCTAAGCGTCTTACATAAGAACGTTCGTGAAACAAATTTTTCAGTTATTTCGATTTCTAAAAGAAACTGTAGCACCGATTTTCATAAAAAAATTATATGGAACCACTTTTTAACTATATCCTTTTAAATGAAAAAAAAACAAAAATGACTTCATAACTTGCGAAAACATTTAGACTTGAAGGAGCGTGTTCATGTGAAAATAGAATATTAGCTTTAATACAACTTCTTTATACTAATTCTAAAGTTTTAATGCTAAAGTTCTTTGCATTTCGTTTGTATGCAATGCGGAAGTTATCTAGCATTTCATATAACGCTGCAACCGTCGATATTTAATTTTGTAATGCTTAGTCTAAAGTATTAGTTATGGTGAACATTGGTGGCATTACATAGAACGTTGTATTAATCTTTATAACTTTGTATGCGTAATTATTTTAAAATAAGAAGTTATATAGAATTTATTGAATATGTTTAGAGTTGATGCATTAGAAAATTTGAAATATATTATCTATTTTTGAGTACCTATTGTTTTCATATTAAATAGCACATTCACTTTTACGTTATATATCATTATTATGATGATAAGCAGTTTTTAAACAAAAATGTATTAAAAGCGGCTCCGTGATACATGATATTTTGGTAAATATTTTGAATACAATTTTTCGCGCAAAACCGCCTGCTATTCACTGTTTGTCTCTATCTTCATGTATAATCGCAGCTATAATTATACCTTCAAATTAAAATTTTATGGTATTAGTAAAATTTGTATTTACAAGAAAATACTCGAGATATTTTTCTAATCTGACGATGTTTTTTTAAGGAAAATATTTTCTTAAATGTGGAAATCAAAAATCTCTATACTGAAAATGAAACGATTTAAGAGGAAATGTTTGTACTAGGCATTAGAGTTCATTAGCGCGATTGGAAGACGCTATTGAAGAATCCTTTTGCAGTATCCCCTTTTGAGAAATGAAAATCAAAGGTATTTTAATAAATCGAGCTGCTCATTCCAGTTTAAAATGTCGTTCAAACCAAAGAACAGTAAATTTTCAATTCTTGCTTTAAGTATTAATGAACACAAAGAAGAAACTTTCATGTAAATATTGCTAACACACAAGTTGTTCAAATATATATCAAACATCTTATCTTGTTAATAGTCACAAGGACTTTATATATACATAAGTTATATTTAATTAATAATTATTTTTAAACAATAATAACTATACAAATTTCTCTGCCCGAGCCACCATACTCATAGCACGAGTCTTCTATAAAATTTCAGCTCCAAAATTAAAAATATATCTAACTAAAGTCCGTTACACACACGTTCGTTTATAACTCTACACACACACACACACACACACACACAACACTACACACACCAACTCCCAAAACATATCTTATCAAAATAGTAATCATAAACACTTTACTCAGCAAACAGAATCCATATCAAACACACAACTCTCATCAAGCACAACCGTTGAAACGAAGTAAAACAATCTTGCATAACGAATCCTCTAGAGATATTACTAATAATATCGAAATAATTTAGGTATAGAGTAATTAGGTGCTTCTTACTCATACAAGAATTATTATTTTAATTATTATTTGCATCGAAGTTATTTTTGCATTTTGTAGTCCAAGTTTTATATACATTTATACCAAGACAGATATGAAAGATAATATTCCTCAATGAATACTTCACCTACATTGAATGATTTTCAAGAGAATTTTCAACAAAGACAGACCTAGTGAGCTATTATCGTGATCCGTTTTTTGTGGCAGATAATTTCATGCTGTATCTTTCAAACGTTTGTAAAAATTAGCTACATGTTATTATCAATATATGTCATGTTAAGAGTTTTTTATCAAATCTTTCCACTACATTATCTATACTCGAGTCCAGGTTGGACTTAGTTACAAATGGCTTGGTAAAAGTTAATTATACGCCTATAAATTATGATCTTACTCTCGCTGGAAGGACATTTTTCAGACAAACGTTCCTTTAACTGATCTATTTCAAACCATGAAAAGTTTCGCGTGTTTTATTCAAAAACATATCAAGAAGTGTATCAATTGTAACTAAATCTTGTTACGGCAGTAACAAAACATACATTATAAATATTTTTATCCTCAAATAGATTTTAAGACTACAACATTTACGGGAATTTTTTAAATGATTATTAGACAGTACAGTATCATAGATATATTTATTTTAAAAGCTATAATTAAATATTTCAAAACCATAGAGAACTCCAGAATCGGTATTCTGCTTTTAATTCCACAATATATTTATATTAAATAAAGTATCATCTTGGTGTTTTTTCTAATAAAATATACTGTGACATAATAATACTGAGTGAATAGGACCGGATTTACAAGTTTCTTAAGTCTTTAAACATCTCGGTTCTTCTGTCACTACGAACGATTATTTATTTTAAAATATTCGCGTAGACTTCAAAAATAACATTAGAAATACCTATTTTTTTACTAAAGCTTTATTTAACTGTACCAGTTCGGGTTAAAAAGAACGTTCGAAAAGGCCATTTCTGTACTAAGCATTGAAGTTCATTAGCTCACTTACACATTTGCTACTTACAATAAAAGAAAGATATTTATTTTATAAATCAAGTTAGTGTATTTATTGCAAACTTACCGATAAAAGAAAAGATTTTTTCTCTGTTTATAGATCCAGTATAGTAAAATCTAAATTAACATGAAAATGATAGTTTTTTATTTTATAGATAATACATTATTATAAATATTATATTTTATATTACCAACATAAAATCACACTCAATCCAGCGAGCCCGTAAAATATTACAAAGTTTACGAAATTTTTATTTGTCTGAATTTTACCTTGTCTTTCAGCCACATATCTTATGGTGCTTCCATAGGATATATGACTGGAAAGCCCTTGTCAACCGCCAACTTCCTTGATTAAAAAGCGAAAAAGATAAAAATTACAAATAATGATTTCACTTTCACACCGCGCAGCATTTATATTATGATGAAATATATTGTGGGAGTTATGTGCATTGAAGCCTATGGAAGAGATAATAACAGTGGTTAGTGCATTTTTATATTCAAGTATTATTTTTCATTTTAAACTAGTCCATGCTCAGTTTTTTTTAATAAAATTCAACATCTTAGCACGCAGCACAGCAACCAAGCGGTCATCTTTTTTAATTCAATTCAGACCAACAATAAACACCTTTCTAACGATTTTAATGAAAATTTATGTACGATTCTATTAGACCATTTTATTAGCAATAATCCGCGAATAAACCCCCTCACGACCTGCTAACAAATATGTAAGCGTGTGCGTGCTGCTTGTGCGTGTGCTTTCGTGCACGATCGTGCAGACCAAACCACCACCAAGGGATAATGTTAGCAGGACCATGCAGAATTCCACACCAGCAAGCAGGTTGTTACCCTCACACTCGCACACGCACGTTTCGCCCCGACACCGGAGCATCCTCAGGATGTTGGCTCTACAAATGCTTTTGTCTACTATTGCAATGTTCGCCAACCCCGCTAGTACTTTTATAAATATATAGCTTCCTAATCACGTGCCGGATGCACGAAGTATATTTTATACCTATTCTACCCATTAATACCTGGTAACTCATTAAACTGATTTATTAATTAACTTTAAATTTCGGGAAAATACGAACAAACTTGTTGAGTGACTTGTCATTTAATGAAAGCAGATGGCGTCTCGAAATTTCAATTACTCTAGATAATATTTCACCGGCTGCTTACTAAGCTATGTCGATAATTATTATTTAATAAAAGCACTTGCATTGTTTTGCATATTTATGTGTTTAATACAAAGTTTTAATCGAATACCGCGACGGTACTCTTGACATGTACTAAAACTGACTATTAATACTGCAATCTATACGAAACTTCGGATGATAATTACAAAAAATATACCGCAATAATTTCCATTGAGAAAATAAAATTATCACATTTGTATTTTTTTCGTCACCAACATACCTTCAATATACAAAGCCACATGGCAGTTTTCTAAAAAACAACAACTAATAAAGTTGAAAATATATTGCATATGCAAATTACTCGTAAATCGCGACAGAACGTGTCAAGGACATGGAAGTCCTTCTGCAACTCAATATCGAAATGTTATATTTTCCTAGCTTTTTATAAACTTCCAATGCGTATCAGCTTCGAAAC
>JAOCPS010268749.1:0-13305 GCA_025505425.1 Graphium colonna | reverse complement strand
AAAAACCTTTGTCATGCGTCCAATAAACACGTCGCGAACTGATTGTTTTACGCCGGCCTCATCGATACCAATGTTCTGTGACAAACCCAGGTACCGGTATGTTTTAGCCTCGGAAAAGGGTCCTTATGTCGGTGATCATTGAAATATCAATACCCTCGTTATGCGCGAACTTCCCTCTTTCCACGTGGAGAACCGAACATTTATCCGTCCCCAAATCCATTCATATAGAAGTGTTATACTCAGAAGTGAAATTTAACATTTCTACTAAATAAGAGTGATTGGAAGCGAATAACTTGAGGTCATCTATGTAGAAAAGGTCGGTCTCCGGTCTCCACTTTTGGTGGTATTTAGTATTTAGTTAGGTCTGATTTCTCCAACATCGTGCTATAATGTGCTATTATAGGCCCAAGCAGTGGCCCTGGAAGATTCCCCTACGTACCCTTATACGGTCTTCCGCAGCCATTATCGATCTTTTGCAGCTCAAGGACATCATTAGCCATGAATGGGTTACCGAGTCAAACGCCTTTTGTAGTCTATCCAGGTGGCAGAGAAGGTTCCACGATTGCGTTTGACCAATTTGTCGATGACCGCGACAATGAGGAGTGGTTCTTTGGCTCCACGTCCGCCGCCCTGTCAACCACACTGAACGCGCGAGATAACCCGATTGGTATTCAAATATCGGGTGATCTACACGCTCAGAATGGCTGCCAGTGTCTTGTAGGTGGTGGTGAGACACGTATTGGGGCGGAATTTAGTAGGATCAGTGGTGACCTGGTCTTTAGAAACCAAGTGGGTGACCTCAGTAGTGAAAAGGCTCGGGTGGGACTACTGATCGAGGGCTTCCTGGAACTGTCGGGCAAGTACGCCATGGCATCCCATGGACCCCTTCAGCCGGTAGTGATGCAGCCCGTCTAGCCTCGGACTATTCCAGTTCGGGACCTTACGGTCCGCATCAGCTACGTCATCTGATGTTATGATGACGGGGTTCATGGGTGCAATGGCTGCACAACTATTCATCGCCATCCCTGTCCAGGTGACCCCGTCGTGGAAAACGAGCACCGACCACAGGCCACGGTACCTGCCAGGTTTGGTCTTTAGCCCGCTTCACGCTACAAGGATTTATAGAGCCTCTTCTGGTCACTCTGAAAGAGACGATTCTGGTTGAACCGCTTTGACCTCTCGGTATAATGCCAGATACGCTTTTCCCAAGCTTCAATCCTTTGCTTTCGGTCATTAATACGCTCCGTCAGTTTCTAGGATATATTCGGCTGAGACACGTTGATGGTAGAAATTTCATCCTGTCCAACACTATTTGTATCTTTTTAAGACTGAATAGCATTGCAGATATCCTGTGGAATTATTGGTGGCATAAAGAAAGAATGCGTTGGTGTTATGGACGTGGTATATTTTTTACTTTTTGAAATTTGTAATGTAGGTACTTCATCAATAAAGTGATTATTAAAAGTATCAGCAATGTCTTGTGGATTATAGATAAAGGAGTTATCATCACTTACTTTTATTTTCGAGATGAATTCTTGTGGTTGATTCGTTTTATTTTCATTGATAATTTGCCAAATTGTTTTGGATTTATTTTGTGATAATTTAATTCTATAGTTATTTCTAACTTTCTGTGTAAGGCTAATAACTATAGTGCGAGGAAGCGATAGAAAGATACGTGAGAACAGAGGGGGTGCCGGGAACAGCCTGCTCCCTAGCAATAGAAGAATAGGGACGGAGGCTGAAGTACTCAAGTACCTAAACACTGTGGAGGCCATACGTCTAGTCCTGAAAAAATAGTTGAACACAGGCATGACTCTCTCATCTACCGGTTGAGGCAAGTCCTCTCGGGACATGGTTGTTTTGGAAGGTATCTGCAACACATAACAGGGAGAGAGCCTACACCAGAGTACCACAACTGTGGCGTATGTATTGAGGAGACGGCCAGTCACGTGCTAAAAGAGTGCCCAGCCTATTCGTAGCAGCGTCAAGAGATGATGACTATCGTGGTACATGACCTCTCGCTACCCGTCGTGGTTCACGCTATGGTGGAGAGCGCGAGGTCGTGGGGTGCTGTTCTCTCATTTTGCGAGGACGTGATGACCTGGGAAGATGCCGCGAAAACAGAAAAGGAGGCAACTGGCACCCTGGACATCCACAGGCGGAGACCAGGAGGCAGGATGCTGACCTACGCGTGCAACCTTCCCCCTGATAGAAGATCTGGGGCGGCAGTTGGGGGATAACTGCCGTCCCATGAAAGAATGTCTAGAGATACTGTGCTAGCACGAGCATGATAGTAGTAGTAGTAGCACACCAAGTAGGAGCCTGAACATGCATAGGTCATGCTGGGGTCGCGGAAGATTGCGTCTTCGTATTCCTGTGGCTCCGGCAATGTGACAGAGTTGGCGTAGCGTGGGTTTGTTAGTTGGTACCCCAGTTTCCTCAGACGAGGACTCCCACATGCCTCTGCTTGCCTCCCCACGAGACAGTAGGGGATCCATAAAGGATTATTCCCACGTGATAAAAAAGGGCAGGCTGATCACCTGATTACCTGAAAAGAGATATGATCTATGCGTCGGTTGGTTGGTTGGTCCTGCGCCGTAGCTCTCTCAGGTCAGGGCTATGAGAGTAAAGGAACAGAGAGTGCACCTGTGTTTGCGCGTACACTTGTGCACTATAATATCTCCTGCGTAGTTGGCTAATGTCAGATTAGATTGGCCGCCGTGGCCGTAATTCGGTCAGGAGGACTTTAATATAATAAAAATAAAATCAGAAAGATTTGACCACGGTTGCCAATTAAATAAACCCTAGCAATAAGGAAAAATGTCCTACTGCGGGTGGCGTAAAAAAAATTAAATTGAACCTTTGTCCTCCGATTAGTTTGTTCCTATTGTTCTTTCTCCTTTCAAACGGTTTTTGTTCCCTACCCCATCTTTATATATTTTTCAAAAGACTACGTACTTGTAAACCCATTGTGATGGCAACCCCACACTTCTATGCTGGCACGTTAGACGTGGAAAAAATAAATCTAAACTCAATAATGTACGCGTTTCACAAAACATTGTTAACGCATTATTTTTAATTAACACAGCATGAAAGTTCATTTTTTTTAAACACCTAACGTACATCAAGTATAGCGAAGGTAAAAAAATCCATTAAAACATAGTCTGTGTAAACCCTATACACATGTATCTTTTTTCATGGAAAGGAAGACAAACGAGCAGATGGCTTACCTGATGTTAAACGATACTGTCGCCCGTAGACCCATGCAACATCCGGAGAAATGCGAGTGCGTTGTAAATCTGGGAAATTGTATAGAATAGTTTTATTGGATAGGATGGGGTCGGGATTAAGGATTTGAAGGGCATAGGAGTGGTGAAAAGAAAAGGTTAGACATGGCCATCCGGTATCCCCAGTCATGCATACTTTATTTTATACCGGCTTTATAAAGGGCAGTGTTACTTCCCTGGGCGAGCGCGGCCGTAGAAGTGCAGAAAAAGCTATGAAAAGATGTGACGGTCTACCACCTATAAAATGTTTTTTATGGGAAGGAAAACAAACGAGCAGACGGTTCACCTGATGTTCATTAATCCCGTCGTCTAAGGACACACAATATCGAAAGAGTCGCGTGTGCCTAGGAAATTAAATAGACGAGGTTTATTGGATAGGATGGGTCGGGAACATATTAACAGAGAAAAAGAGAGATCATCATCCGGCAATCTCGAAATGCCACGCATACTTTATTTTATGCCGACTTTGTGTATGGCGATGGTACCTCGCCGGTCGAGCGTGGTCGTGGAAGTGCAACAAGATGTCTTCTACCACCAAAAATAAGTACTACTTAATACTTCAATCGTTGAATCCTTGATGGATCTCGAAAACATTAAACAATAAGTAACGAAAAGTTGTAAAAAATATATATTAATTAGGAAATAATCGAAAAGTCGGATGGATAAATAATAATTAGGAAAACCGCTTACATCACAGTGGCTTTTGATTCACACACTAATATCTATGTGTAATGCCAGTGTCATTACACATAACAAAATATTAGGCATGGACCGTTTCACTGGTTTTTCACGTGCTATCGGTTATATAACGTTATTGTTGCCTACAATGAGAACGTTATATAACAGATAGCAAGTGAAAAAATCACTAAAATGGCCCATGCCTACAAAATATACATTCCACTATCAATTGTCATTCATTCATTTGTATAAATGACTGAATCTTCTTTGTTTTACGTCTTCTAGACGTCACGAGAACTCAGCCAGCCCCGGACTTACACCAGGGGCACTCGGAGCTAGTGCCCAGGGGGGCAAATTTTCAGGGGGTGGTGAAAATTTTTTTGAAAGTTACATTGGCCTACCTAGAATATATACACTTATATATCCTTTCAAATAAAATAAATTTGGTTCACAATTGACCATTAACGACCAACAAACATATGTACTGTGTAACTTATAAGCCCCTCTCTTTTGAGTAGGTAAAAAATCTTCTTTTTAACGGGGCGGCATTTTTATATTGCCCAGGGGTAAGCTAAGGTTAAATTTGGCCCTGAAGAAGGCACTCGATTGTCATTTATGCAATAAAATTAGGGGCATAGTTTTAGCCCATTTTTTTAATAAATGAATGGAGTGTGGCTGCTGTGGTCAGCTGGTACACACGAGGCCGTCGTTTTGTCGTAATTTTTATTTAAATTTAGATGATGTTTATTAAGTGGTAAATCAATATTAATTTTTAATAATATCCCGACCCCATCTTGTCCAATAAACCTATTCTATCCAATTTCCCAGGTTGACAATACCCTCGTACTCTCCGGATGTTGCGTGTGTCCATGGGTGACGGGATAACTTAACATCAGGTGAACCGTCTGCTCGTTCGTCTTCCTTTACATAAAAAAAATGCAATGCTTCATATATGATTCCCGCACATATCGTCTTAAAGTATTGAAACTGACTCGCCAGTCAACGTCGGTCGGCAGGTAGATGATGCTCAGCATTACGTGCGCCATGAACGTTGAACCGTGCATGAAATTTAAATAAATAAACATTGTTTTTAGATCGAGAGCCGGTGCGAGGAGCGCATAGCAGAAGAGCAGAAACGATGTAGAGAAGCCATTGCGCGCGTCGAGAGGGATAGAGACGCGCAGCTGGCTGCCATCAGCGACCGACTGGCAGCCGCTGAAGGAGAGGCTTCTGATCTCAAGCAGGAGGTATGTGTCCAACGCAAATGCTGTTTAAAACCTGTATTCATTGTCTGTTTCAATTAAATATGGCGAAAAGGTAAACAAACAACAACAACTACAATAACTGGCATACAATCTCAAGAGGTATGTAATGTCTGAAAAAAGGGGTTCTTTATTTGACCTAAAACATGGTCTGTTCCCATTAAATGTGGTTAGAAAATAAACAAACAAAACCGGCTGTAACCGGCTTCTGATCTGAGCAGGAGACACGTGTTTAGGGGAGCTTACAATATGGAGTTCTCTATTTGACTCGATGTATAATCTGTTCCAATTAAAAATTATAACAGAGTAAACAATAACTGGCCAATCAACATTCAAGCGTAAGCAGGAGGTTAACTGAAGAAAAAAGAGGTTTACTCTTTGAAACTATTTATAATCTGTAAAATAAAATAGTGTGCATGACTTTTAGGGATGCGGGATGGTCATGTCTACACTTTTCTTTTCCTATCCCCTCCAAATCCTTCCAAATCCCGGGTTGACAACGCACTCGCAACGAGACGAGCGAGAGTCTATGGGCGACGGGATCGCTTACCATCAGGTGAACCGTCTGCTCGTTTGCGTAAAAAAAAACTAACGCTTTTAAGACCATAACAAAACAAAAAAAGGATCCTAATACAATTTGGTACGAAATGCCATATAACTATGGGCATTGTTCTTTTCACTTTTGTCGTCACTTCCGACTCCCCAGCTAATGTTTTCTTTATTTTTTTGGAAAGCGGAAGCCAGCTCCCATGAGCAAATACAACATCCACAGCTTAGCAAATGTGACCTTTGAGTAAAAGGGATAATATGTAATAAGTGTTAAGCTGCCGGCATAATGCACATACATGGCTTATAGCTTAAAACGCAAATACGTCAAACCGTTTAAATACACTAAATTTGATAGCCGCTTTTGTTGAAAATTCTTAATAAAGAAATATAATGTAAACTCTATATAACGACACTAAAGGAACTCTACATTTTATGGCGTTATAGAGTTGTTGTTGGGAAGAGTGTATCATTTTATGGAAGGCAAGCTAAAACAATCAAAGACATGTAATGTCGACGTTTTAGGGAGTTTGTCGTTAAATCGAGTGACGTTACATAGCTTGTTGACGCACTGTATAGTGAATTTCAGTGCGTCAATAAAAGCGGAATGCAATCAGATTTCATTATATAACGTTCATGCGTCAACAAAAAGAGCTCGTATACCAAATGTATATTATTATTTTTTTTTTTATGTAAAGGCAGACAAACGAGAAGACGGTCCACCTGATGGTAAGTGATTCCGTCGCCCATAGACACACGCAACAACCGGAGAGTTGCGAGTGCGTTGTCAACCAGGGAAACTGGATACAATAGGTTTATTGGATAGGATGGGTCGGGATTAAGGATTTCGTGTGGATAGGATTGAGAACAAAAAGGATAGACATGGCCATCCGGCATCCCCAAAAGTCATGCCTACTTTATTTTATGCCGACTTTATAAAGGGCGGTGGTACTTCCCCGGACGAGCGTGGCCGTAATAGTGTTATTCTTTCTTTGTTATATAATTGTTTATAAATATTAAAAACAGTGTTGAACATTACTAAAACTAAAAACCTAAACCATTCTGTGACTGAACCATTTATCAATTAGTCAAGCCAACACGACCGAAGAATGTACCATGGCTTAAAAATAATTGTACGTGCTTATACAGTATGTGTGTTTTTGCGTTATTCTTATGCTGTTTGTTCAAACAGGTGATCACTTGTATCATCACTTTTAATTCTTTCATTTATAATAAAAAAAAATATAGTAAGAAGGTTACACTGAAAAAGATTTTATTAAGTTCGTCATATTATTTATTAAATATATTAAAATAATCCAATATGAATTCGTCAGATCATTTCATGTAACCGATATGCTTTGTTTTATTTTAATCGTAAGGTATTTGTGTCCATATTTGTCATCAAATCTTTTAAATTTTACTCTCCTTGTGATATATGCAAATTCGATTTACTTAAACAAATTTCTTACGTTTATAATTGAGATACGCTATTCATATTTATTCTAAGAACACTCAACTCAACTCAACAAAACTTAGTTGACTTCAACAAAACCAATGGTGTCAATATTGATCAATCAGCACGAGTTAATTCGTTATTTATTAAGCTTATGAAATAATATTTTATAAGATATATATGTAAAATGATTGATAAAAACAAAATTTTATGTGTCAAATGTAGAGCACATTTGACACATTGAATTTTATTTGTTTTTTCTTTCTCGCCAGCTCTTCTCAGTAGAATCTGTTTCCCGAGCTGGTGGTAGCTTATAATGAACTAATATATATGTAAAACTTGACCTTTAAATAAACGTATTTTGATTTTTTTTTTTTATTTGAATAACGTATTTTGTTTTTTTTTTATTTTAAATCGATGGTACATTGTAATCCAATTAAGTAAAAATAATAAGACTGGCTGGGCTTTCGTTTATGAGTTAGTATAATAAATTAATACTTCGCTTCGCTTACGCTTATTACGGTCATACGAGTAGTAATAAGCGGAAGTTGTGATAAATGTTTAAATTGACACTTATTTATTAAAACTGGTTTGTAAAATTTCCGCGTCATCATTTTTATCCCTTACTATAATTTGTTTTTCCATGTCGTTATAAGTTAATTGTATTGTAGTATTTTTTTTTGTTTCTTTGGTATGTAATTGTTTATAAGTATGAAAAACAATGTTGAACTTCGTAAGTACGCAGATGGAGGAATTAGTAATGGTTTGGATTTTTTTCGTTACAGTCATTATCTAATCGAGTTATTTAAGGTCCGACTCTTGCAAAAAAATCGTAACTGATCTACTACCGGATCGCAACCACAAATGGCCTCGTTCGGTCATTGTCGCTTGCCGTTTGCCGAATGTCAGACAAACACACAAAAAGTGTGTAAATGGAAGAAATTTGTCAAGTGAAATACACTTTGATAAAAAAGTAGCGGCGTGTCGGAATTTAAGGTGGAATGAATTTGTAAAAATACATAAAAGTGATCAAAACTGCAAAATCAAAAAAAAACTAAATATAAAACGTGGATATCTCATAATGTATAATACGAATACTTCTTAAGATAAAAAAAAAAACTGAATAAAGATAGAACCATGAAGATTTGTGCAAACAATATGTATATTGTGCAATTCTAACGAAACGGCCTTCTAATAATTTATTTCGCTTATGGAAGCTTTAAAAAAGCTTTTATATAAGTAAGCACTTGGTCTAAATATCAATTAATAAAACTATTGAAGACATGGCACGAATATAAAGTAATATATAATAATCAGTCATATACATATAGATACCTTAATTCACAAACCAGCTAATTCCATTTGAGCAATTCTTCAGGGAAACCATAAAGAATTGTAATATTTTCTAAAGTAAATACAAAAAAGAATCAAATTAATCGCAAAGAGAAACCAGACAGGTTTTCGAATAATTATTTATTCAAGGAATTGTGAGAACATTAGATTTTAAATTGTTGCAAGCCATGTCTTTGCGAACTCCACGTATTTGACAAGAGTGGAGTTAGCTGGTTGGCGAATTAAGCTATCGATATGGATTAACAACATAAATCACGATCATAACCCTAATCCCGTTTTTGGAGGATTATTTTTTTAAATTTTATCTCAATTTTAATGAAAACATTCTTGTTGCGCTTACATTAAATTAATCTAAATAATATTTTGAAGTAAGTTATCAAAGCGACGTCCAATACCATTATATAATCTCTGATTGCAAATAGAAAACTACACAAAATTAATACTTGAACAACGATAAAATCATATGCTCTTAGTTTATTAAAATGATTGGACTAGATAATAGAAATATGCATAGAACAAAATTTTATAAAATTCAACTTATAAAATTATAATTATTTAATTAAAAAAATTATAAAAATCAGTGACCCAAAATAGGTCTGGGTCTCCGAAAAGAAGCTGACTTGCAATATTTATATAATAGAAACATAGAGTTGAACATTTTTTTTTTAATTTTTGAACAAAATAAATATTGGAACATCCTTGGGTTTCATTTAAAATGTTTCATGTGAATCAGTTTACAATAAAAAGAACGCCAGAATAGAACGTATTTCTTTTGGTAAGCAAGTCATAAATAGGAAATTAGGTGAAGACCGTCGCCCAGATAAAATATATCGTAATTAAATTAAATAAAACACGATAAATGCAACACCGAGTGAAATTATTATCCAATGTGTTGAGTTCAAATTCAAAAAACATTTTTGGGTATAGCAACTATAGGTTTAATGTAATATTTAAATTTAGGTATTACGTAACGATAAAAGCAGAAGATAAAAATGTGTTTCTTACCAGCTTGTACATTTTGGGGGGTTGTGGTGGTTGGTTGTTGATAAAGTGGAAAAAGGGAGATGTGGAAGCGAATGTGCAATGGGACAGTCGACTTGGGCTTTTATAGCCCATAGTCACATGGTTAGACCAAATCCGTCTAACCCTACCCCGAGCTAGGACTAGGTCGTCCATTACAGCTGTTACATAGGTACCGACAGCAAACAAAATAATCGATATAGGCCTTATCTATTTTTTTTTAATCAAAACTTAAATATCATATTCACATGGAAACAGCGAACACAAATGGAAATATTACAATTAAAATTAGAATGACGTTATTTTGTTAAATTGAACAATGTCGATATCCTTCATATCTATGAACAAATACAGCCTTATTGTAATTATACGAAATTGGAATACATGTTGAAGTTTGTCCGGTCACTGTTCAAAGTATTGCTTAATAAATACCTTACCTTACTAAACCTAATATTTAAAAAATATACCGGGTGGCACTCTGGGACTATCGGCAGAAGTGAAAACTTCAATATAAAATAAAAAATACAATATTATAAAATATATTAAATATTTTTTGTTTTTTTATGCAAAGGAAGAAAAACGAGCAGACGGTTCACCTGATGATAAGCGATCCCGTCGCCCATAGACAAACGCAACACCCGGAGAGTTGCGAGTGCATTGTCAACCTGGGAGATCGGATATAATAGGTTTATTGGATCGGATGGGGTCGGGATTTATTTGGAGAGGACAGGTATAGGAAAAGAAAAGGATAGACATGGCCATCCGGCATCCCCAAAAGTCATGCATACTTTATTTTATGCCGACTTTATAAAGGACGGTGGTATTTCCCTGGGCGAGTAGGCCGTAGAAGTGCAGCAAAATTTGTTAAAAGTTATATATAATTATAACATAATTGAACATGACATGACAACTTATATTACATTAAAAATTTAACACTTCATAACTCCGTCTTACGAATTTTCGATCAGGCCACGTGTCCTGAGACGAGATTAACAAATTTTATCCATCCCAAAAGAGCTTAATGCCGCTTAAGAAGTATTCGCTTCAAAAATGCACTTAACATCGATTAGTCATTCATTTATATTATCTGGCCACTTGAGGACATTCGAGTTAAATCATCTTAGTAAATACTTTTTTCATTATTGCTATTTCATTTAAAACATTGCGCTTCAATACCGTATATACTAATAATATATAATGGATAGATGCCTGATATGTCTGCATGTCTGTCTTTACCTTAACTCTGTTTCTTCTTATTTCTTTCTTCGAGGCAACCAAAAATAGCTGTAAACAGATTTTCACTTGTTTTGTTGTACATGTAAGAAATTGCGGGCCCATCATTTACAATGTTTGTAGGTGGGATACCTTTCTCTAGTTTACAATGTTTGTAGGTGGGATACCTTTCTCTAGTTTACAATGTTTGTAGGTGGGATACCTTTCTCTAGTTTAAATACATGTATACAAATACTTAAGTTAATGCTTACTTTATCTATGTTATATGTTCGAATACGTTTTGCAATATTTGAACTCGCGTCCTATTTTCAAATCATGGACCAAGGTAGCAGCTATAAAATTAGATTAAATGTTGTACTTTTGTACAAAAACTTGTGATAACATATCTATTACAAAACATAGTGAACTGTAGGGCTGTTTATATTATGAAACAGTTTAATCTACGAGAACCAACAAAATCTAGGGATTTCATAAGTGGTCGCGCCGCTTTCAAAACCTTCGCATTCTGTAACTGTCCATTGCAACATGTACTGTTGTTGTTAGAAATATTGTCAGTAGCGGATTATTCTTGAGGCAAAATAGACACGTCCCTAAGGGCGCGACATAATAAAGGGGCGCACGGGCAAAATTTTTTACAATGAAGAAGGGGCGCCGATAAGGTGCTCGCTGAGGGCGCCGTTAACATTTGATTTGATTTAATTCCATCACTGAATATTGTCTTTTGTTTATTTTAGTAATATCTGTTTTTCGTTGCATCATTGTCATGTAGATATGTACCTTTAATTTCTTGACACAACAAACCTGATTGAATGCACATATGTAGCTTCAAAAATAATAAATAACTTTCTCAAAAATAATAAATACATATATATCTACAAAAATAAGCATATGTAAATTAAGAGTTGAATAGTTAATTTCAAGTTTTACTCATGTGAAATACAAAGTATTCACTGAGTAAAAACTTTATTAAGCTTTAAATTCAAAATATTTTTTCACAGAAATTATTTAATACCTATTTATTATTTAAGGCTTCACATTTTCACATTTGTAATTTGTTGTTTAATTAATAGTTTTAACATAAAAATTCGTCAGCACAAAAATTATTTTTGTAGCACAAAATACAAATTTAGGGAATATAGTATGGTCGATATTTAATATTTATTTTTATCAATTATATTTTATTGAAGTGAAAATATATTTTAACTGGCTGTAACTTGTTGAACATGTAGTACATACATTGTACACTTGGTTATTGGGTTGAACTTATTTTTTAATTCGATTCATACGTGATATTTATTACACTCTGCTTCAATATCTTGATATTATCACGATATATTTTCTTCGATCAAAATTTATTTAGTATCAAATATCTGTTTAGTTTAAATAAAATGTGTGATAAAGTTTCCTTTAATAGTTTATATGTAATTGTTCTGCTAAATACATCTGCATGGAATTTGAAAATCAATACATCAAAGGTTTTTCCTTAATGCCTTGTTTTTAAATTATGTATACTATTTTATATAGATTATAGTTTTTTGATAGCAGTTTTTCTTTCAGTGGACCGTAACCATTACCATATGCAGAATCTTCCTTTTAGTAGGTGTTACTTTTTAACGCTATAGAACGGATATCCAGGAAGACCAGACATATATCAGGACAGACTTTTCCTACCCGTTTTATGCCAGTATTGTATTATAGCTTTTTGGGAACTCGGGAGCCGGTATTTCCGTGGATTAGACTAGCTTTGAATCTGGGACAACCAGTTCCTAAAATCATTGCCATTTAAAATCACCACGTCAGATGAATAATACAGAAAGAAATTTAATTTCTTTATTTTAATATTAATTATAAATCTGTACATAAATGCTTTGCAAATATCAAAACTATTAGGTCCAACTCATGCCAATTTACGTTGTGTGTAAGTCGGTTCAAATTTATTTATCCATACATGAAAATTGCCTGTTTGTAGTGTTCAACACATGTGGTGAATTCAGTTCTACACAGAGTAATTTGTAAGTAGAGGATAGATTATCTTACCATATTTTCTAGCACGTCTAAAATGTGTCATCGCTTAATCTTTGACAATGAAGAAAACAATATGTTATACTCGAACAGACATAAGTTAAATTAATTTAAATAATAGCATATAATTGCAAAGCATAAAAAAATTATCAATAAGTTTTATATTTTTTACGACATATTAATGATAAAGCTTTATAATATTATGTTATAGAGAATAAATTTCCCGATAAAATTTTTCGACCAACACTTTTTCTCGACTAAAGGCTTTAATGAATTATGCAGGAATTTTAGAGTTCTCGGGTGGCCATTTCCACCCTCTTTTTTCCTACTCGTTTAGACTCTAATTTCTGGACATATTTTTGACCCATCTCGCATTCCTTCTATCCAATTTCTAAAGCTGGCAACGCATACGCAACTCTTTGGATGTCGTGTATATCCTCATAAGCAACGG
>JAOCPS010268748.1:0-23002 GCA_025505425.1 Graphium colonna | reverse complement strand
CGCCACGTATTAGAGTGGAGACCGCGGCTAGGCAAACGTAGAGTAGGACGTCCTTTTGCATGATGGACTGACGACTTAAGACTGCCCAGGACCGGGATAGTTGGAGCGCCTTGGAGGAGGCTTAAGTCCAGCAGTGGACGGCAAAAGGATGATGATAATGATGATGATATTTACGAAATGGAGGCATGATTTGTTTTATGTGATATGTATAATGTAATAATTACACAGTGCGTTGTTTTTTTTTATTGCATACAAGTTGTTGTGCGTGTATCTTCCGCGTAAAATGTTTGATGTTATGAAAACATATTAGAGAAGAACTGTCACATAGCAACGCCATAGTGTCTTTAAGATTTCATACATAAATAATGTTTTTTTTCAAACTTTATTGCAAATACCTTACATAAGTATTACAATCGGCGGAATTTATGTCATTTAATTTAATGAGATTGTGGTAAATGCAATATGCTATATTTATAAATACAACATAATTGATATAAAGTTATTAACTAATCTTATAGTTATTTAAATAATAGTTTTTTTTGTTATTAATCGCCTGAATGTTTGTCTATTTAAATTGATGATTGCATTTTAGTTAATTTTTACGTAAATTTATTCTAATCAACCCCTAAAATTACAAAAGAAAAATCGATCTAGCCTTTTTTGACTTTAAGTGACACTAATGGAATAGCAAATAGTACCTTAATTACAACTAGACATACATAAATAATGAAAACTATGAAAATATGTCTAGAAAGAACAACGTTAAATTTTGGGAATGGTTTGTACATTAATACCTTTTTACTAAAAAAAAACTTAAAAATAGATTAGATACAACGTCTAAATGAACACGTAATAGATTTCATAAATAGTTTTTTTACTATATAATATAGAACTTTTGCATACAATACTTTTTCTGATGAAACAACTCGCAAGTTTCAACATTTTCCACACGTTTTTTGATTTTTCATTCACATCGGGACGTGCAAAATGGGGGGCGGCGAGGTCATCGACCTCTAAATTCGAATGAGCTCGCATTTAGCTAGAGCGCAAATATCCGCGGATATATCCTTATAAGACCGCGGACGCGTGCCTGTGGTGTTGCCAGCTTGCAACTAGCTTCATAGTTGAGGCGAAAATTACGAAACTTTTAGCTCACAAAGTTCTAGCGTGTTTATATTTAGGATTTCCTTTAAAGCACGCGTGACCTCGCAAACGGTAAGATTTTATACAACACTAGCCGTCTTATTACAAAACGTGGACTAACGTAAGTACTGGGATTAAACCAAATTGTAAACTTGATTAATCCCGATATTTCCATCATAAGTGTATATATAGTACTAAAGTTGAAGAGGATAAGAGAGAAACCTAGTTTTGTTTTAAAAAATAATTTTAATTGGTTTAAAATGTTTTTAGTACCGTACTTTCGTTAGTCCATGTTTTGTAATATGGCGGTAAGCATTTGCTTATACAGGTTGATTGGTGAATCATCAACAATATTAAAGGAGGGCACTCGGTACTCGATTGTCATCATATTTATTTAATAAAATTGGGGGCAATTTTTCGACTAAACTTTCCAATAAATCAATGAAGTGTGGTGGCAAGGGCATATTCGCCAGTACGCTCGCCGATCCCCCGAGCTCCCACTTCCTACCGCCTCAACCCCGGCCGCACCTTGTTCGCTTGCGTAACTTGCTTTACGTCATTTTTTATTTATCTTTCTTTGTACACAGAAGTGAATTAATATTTACTTTTAATAGTATTTTAATTCTTTATAGACAATCGCCATAAATAACGTCTTTGAGTATTGGAAATGACTCATAAGTCATCCTATATATATTGTTAATTATTATTATTAGAATTCCTTAATTAGGGATAGCAATGAAGTTTAAACAAATAAATTTACCATCTACTAGACGGTAAATGTTAAATACGATGGTAAATGTTAAATAGGTTAATGTGCTTAGTTCAGTTTCAAAAACACAATGCTATCAATGCTGTATATTAGACACCTGTAAGTGACCGAATTACATAAAATATATTCATTGTTTTATATAAATTAGGTCAAAATACTGACAAAACACAAGTAAATTGTTAGATAAAAACTAAAAAAATAATGTAACTGATATAGAAATTTGCCTTAAAACGCTATCTCGTCGAGATTAAAAAACAAATTACACTAAGGGTATCTTTTCGAGAGACCCGTTATGTAATTTTATAAAGAACTGTTGACTCAATACGAGAATTACAAATGTAATTTTTTTATGTTTATTACTCAATTAGGCAAATTTTTATGTGAAACGTAGGTAACCGAGTGGACGGTTCACCCGAGGTTAAGTAATCGAGTCGCTTATGGACACACACAACATTAGAAGATTTGCCCGTCGATTGGCAGTCTGGGAATTATAATAAAAGGGTCGGGAGCAAAATAAGGATTTGGTGTGTGGGTAAAAAAGGGGGAGAAATAATCATTCAGCAACGCAAAAATCCATGCACACTTTATTCTATGCTGTCTTTGTGAAGGTCGGTGGCATTTTACCGGGTGACCATTGCTGCAGAAGCGCAACAAAAGCTGTAGATAAGATCTTATGTTCTACCACATCTAATACGATGAATGAATTTGAAAGAAGTTTGGGACACAGTTAAATTTGACGTTTTAAAAATCCAAAAAAAGAAAAAATCATGTGGGTTAAACCACTGGGTGCAGTTTTCAATATTTGACGATGTGGAGATCATATATGAAGGGAAAAAAATATTATTGACATTAAAAATCGATTTACCATTGAGTAAACATAATCTAAAGGTAAATTAATTAATATAAAATTCATGTTCATCCTAGCGGACATGGCGTGACTGAGTGAGAGAGCGCGTACAGCTGATCAGGCGCCGGGCCGAGTAACAACACTTTATTTATTTATTTGAAAATTATTTAAAAACTATGCCCTTAATTTTATAACATAAATATGATGACAATCGGGTACTGTATTAAAGGAAAGCACTCATTTATTTTATTAATATCTGTTTGAGAAGGAAGAATAAAATCAGTTTTCAACACAATAGCAAGTGTATTTTGAATTAAAACTTAATTAATTACGGAGCCTTATAAAATAAAAGTCCTCCTGACCAAAATTACAGCCACAGCGGCAAATCTAATCTGAGATTAGCCAACTACGCAGGAGATATTATAGTGCACAAATGTACGCGCAAACACACTCTGCACTCTCTGTTCCTTTACTCTCATAGCCCGATGGGACGGATATCCAACACGACCGCAGAGAGAGCAGGCGCAGGACCGACTTTTTACATGCCCTTCCGACGCATGGATCATCTTTCTTCGCGGGCAATCGGGTGATCAGCCCGCATTGCCCTAATCCAACCAAGAAACAATAACACAAAGTTATGTCCCCCTGCGGGATTCGAACCCACGATCTCCGGTTTACAAAGCAAGGGCTCATACCGCTAGGCTATGGAGACTTTTACGGAGCCTCACATTACTTAGTCAAGAGATTGATAAAAGAGCTGCGACGCCGCAGCATATGTCGTAGCAACTGCGCCAACCGGCCGATCTAAACTAAAAGAAATATCATTAGTGAAATACCAGTCATTCTGTTTATAGATACTAATTATCTACTATTGGTTTACATGACACATTACGTAATAACACGATAATAGACGGCAAACTATTTGTCTTGTTCTAGAAGTTTTCGATGTAACCTTCAATAATTCGCAGAGGTCATTTATTTTGACACTAAGATCAATTCACATGCACTTTATAATTCATGAAATATTTTTATAATGCTCTTGTGGTGTGATAATGATTTATAGTTTTCTTTTTATACTTTACGGCTATTATCTTATGATTACCTTTATTATTTACCTCATAGAGAATGAAACAATTTATGTTAAAGAATCGAAACCAAAAAATTAATAGTTGGAGTAAATGATGTATCAGAGAGGTTTCTCCATAAAGCTAGAAACTTCAATGTTTTAATATTCGACAAACTTAAAATGAATTCCTTTGGCTACAGCAATAACTTCGTTGGTGCAGAATTGAGTATTAGTTTACCGTCTTAGCGTATACTTTCATTTTATTGCTATTTTTAAAGTAAATTAATATGACATTTGATTATCCAAGTTTGCAACTATTCTTGGATGACAAATATAATATTATTTTTAATAATCCTTATAATATATACTGGACAATTTAAATGAAGCACTCGTTTGCAGTTAGAAAAAAAAAACACTAAAAATAGCTTATCGCTGTGGCGACTGACGTAAATTTAATTTTTGATTATAATGCCAAGTGTTGCTGACGGGAAAGCCCAAATCGATACTTAAATTCGCAAACCAGCTAACTCCATTCGAGTAAAATCGTCACGGAAATCATAAAAAGTTGTAAAATGTTTCAAACTAAATAAGAAGAATAGAATTCATCGCGTGGAGAAACCAGACAGGTTTTCGAATAATTATTAATTAAAGAATTGCCATAACATTAGATTTTAAGTTGTTGCAAATCATGTCTTTGCGAACTTCACGTTTTTGACAAAAATGTAATTAGCTGGTTTGCGAATTAAGGTATTGATGATATAAGAAAAGTATTATTATAGTGGCAATAAGTCCGCCTATGTTCATAATTTATGCAAGTAGTTTAATAAATTAAAAAAATAAATAGTGACAAATAGTATTTAATACCATACTCAGAGACGTCAATTAACATTTAACTAGCACTTATTTCGTTCGCGAACTGAGTTAAATTTTTAAGTCTCAATGATGCAGTTTGACAAGCGTTACTAATTGGTATTTATTTAAATATGAAGAACCGTATCACTGGTCAGTAAATTAACTATCGATATTTCCGCATGAACGTGAACGTGATTCTATCAACCATAATAATGCTTAGTTAAGTTACAAAATGATTCTTGTCCGCCAATCGAGTTTATTTGTTATTCTTATATCCCATATCTTCTCGCCAAGCTTTCAAAGCAAAAAAAATAATTAAGATAAATTAAAATTTAAAAAATGCCAGGTGGTAGAGCATAAAATCTTATCACAGCATTTGCTGCTCTGGCCGTAAGCCACACTCGCACGGGGAAGTCCCACCGCCCTTTATAAAGTCGGCATAAAATAAAGTATGTTTGACTTTTGGAAACGCCGGATGGCCATGTCTACTCTATTCTTTTCCCACTCCTTTCCCCTCTAAATCTTTAATCCTAACCCCATTCTATTCAATAAACCTAATGTATCTAATTTCTCAGGTTGACAACGCACTCGCATGCTCGTTCTCTTCCTTTCCATAAAAAAATATATAATAATAATATTATTTTATATATTTTTATCACGTCGAAGACCGCATTGAAAATGTATTTGTTACATAGGAACCGGCATTTTTTTGTTGTTAATTACGTATATTATTTTTTAAATATGTTTTAAGTTTACAACAATTTGAGACAGACATTATTTAACCCCTAGATTTATTTCATTAAAGTGGTCCCTCGGGTGGTCGACGGCTCTCAACATGTAAACGATAATGTTGTTGCAGAGTGAGTCACTAGAGAATTCGATCCCGAGATCCCGGTCATATTTTAGTCCCGAAATCTTCGTGATTAAATTTAATTAATTCCGGGATATTCAGAATTGATATATTTTTTTAATTCATTCAATAAAAAGTAAAAAATATGCTTTCGGCTGAGACGTTGAAAGCGTTGTTATTCTTTAGATTTTATTTTCGTGGCTTGAAAAAGTAATTTATGCAGTTCCTATTATATTAAACTAAAAATATTGATATCGTTACAATATGTACAGTCTTATTTATAATTTATCCTAACAATTCTTAAGAAGTTGATTGTTTTTAAATTTAGTGTAAAATAGAATAAACAAACTAGGCACTTCTATAAATAACTTATGAAACTATTTCATAAATTATTTATAGAAGTGCCTAGTTTGTTAATTTTATCAGAAGAATGTATAATTTTGTTTTGTTTTTTGAAGATATAAAATAAAGAGTTGATTTTGATGTGTTTTACTGTCTTTTTGTCACCGCTTTCTATTACCAATACAATCCCCGGACTATCCCGGGATCCGGAGATTCACTGTAGGTAATCTCGAAATCCCGGGATTAGACAAATCGGCCGAGATCGAATCCTCTAGGAGTGACCAACCGGTGGGCATACGGTCTTAAACGTGTTATAGTATACTTTATAGAATACTGTTTTACCGTGACCGTTGATGATTGGCTGAAACACACAAACGTGTTAGTTTTATTTATATATAACCTCTGTTGATGTGTCGCTGTAGATGACCCACATTTGACTCCGACTTCCGTTTTAAACGCCGGATGCGACATGCCATTTAATTGTCTAAATTTAAATAAAAAATAATTAAAACTAAAATGAAACTATTCGAATAATTGACTTAATAAAATTAATTCCAATTTCGATCTAATTGAAGCTACGTACGTTCTAAGATCTCTTACGCCATACGCAAAAGATCCGCTTGCGTGAAAGGCACATCTGTTCTAATCATTCATCTTGCATGTATTAATGGAAGTAAAAAATACCGTATGATGTATTCCAAGAAAACGATTGCGTAAATAACAAATAATTTTTACTAGTGGTAGCTTCATTCGTCATATTAAAATGTATTATTTAATTAGCGTTAATGTCGTGTCTAAATTTGTCCCACTTTTCGTTTTCCGATTAAGCTATAATTTTGCACGCATATGCATATCAAGAATGCGTAGCTAGGTAACCAAGGGCCCCGGTGCAAAAAATCCCTGGGGCCCCTAACTACACTTTGTAGATTCTATAAAGTTAAAATATAAGTAGGTACATATAATTAACTTAAAAATGCGATGCTACGTTGTTATCAGCTCTCCATTTTTCATTCAGCCCACTGCAGGCATAGCAAAGCTATTTACTACATATACATACGTACACAAATATCTTGGGTGAGCTTTAAAGACCAGCTTGTGTCAAGCAAGAGATTTGTGTTAAGATTATAAATATAACGTAATAAAAGTTTTTCAAACGTACATTAAAGATTGAAAACAATTTATTTAAAGATTACTTATGCATAAAGGCAAACATAAAGCTTTTAGGGATCATTTGAAATTATTATACGAAAGCTTTTCTTACTTAAAATACTGAAACTGACAAGAAATTATTAAGTTTTTGATCTATTCGCAGCTTTAATTATTTCTTAACTGTCAATTACGTTAAATAAATCTAAAGTTAATTTCTTTATTATTTTTAATAATTAATGACTGAATCGCGCGTAGAAGTTTTCTCTAAATGTTCTTTTTAATCAACTGAGTGAATTTGAAGAAAAAAAGTGGAAGAGATGACACTGAGTTTAAAGACAACTAATTTTTTGTTTTGCAAATTCAACCTTACATACAGGACATAAAGTTGTTTTAGTAAAGCAATATCTGACGCTGATAAATTATAATTGACGTTTTTTAAGTAATATTAGTGTATGATTAGACGTTGTGCGGCGCACGTTTGTGATACTTTCGTTCTTAAATACCATTCTTTCTTATATACTTTATTTATTTCGTATATTTAACACTAACTAGGGTTCATGTTAAATATATGAAACAAATGGAAAAACGGAACACATTAAAAACCTTTTTTCTTTGATTTGTTTCTCTATTTATTTAATCATGGACATTTGCGAAATGAATGAAAAGGTTTTTAAGTTGTCGTTACAGGTAGGTTGTGACTTGAAATATGTTTTATTTAAATTTTATTACATGACACGTTGAAGGAGAAAAAATTTTTCTGTTCAAATTTAAATTAAAATTAAATTAAACCAATGGCAGTTCAGTCGCCCGCAACAACTAGTTTTCGAGAAAACGTTTGTCGAGGTTGCGCAAGGAGCGGTCGCGCGCTGTCAAGGTGACAGCGAGGATGCGCGTACTTATTTTTTATCATTATTTTCGACAAGCTATTTTGTATTCTCTTATTTTACTTGTTGCTATTAAATCATAATACATATTTTATTTATTTTAACTAAATACCAATTTTTTATATAATTTTAGTAAATGTCACACCCGCCAATTCACATAATAAATAAGTACGGATTGACACATTAGATGTTTGTACCATAATTATGGTTTAGTGGTGTGTAAACGTTCTTAGTAGTGTGTGTAATTGTTTTTTTATATATTTTATGTATTTCTAATGCATAAAATATAATAATATTGGCCTTCTGCATTCCTTAATAACATATTAACCGTGTCAAATTTTATGGTCCTCGTAAGCTAACTTTCGTAAGTAGATTTTAATTGATTTTGTTTCGCGTAGTATTATTATGATTCCCTTTTTATATTTGCGTCAAAAGTTTCAGATTTGTGATTAATGATATTAATAAATTTTGAGAAAAATTAATATAACTTGTATAAAAAATAGCTATGATGAATTTAAATTACGGAATTTTATTCGATGAAAACCTGTTAAGTTTTTCGTAGTACGATATCTATTTAACTACCTTTGTGACACGCAAGTTTCTTAACATAGGTGTAAAAAAATAGGTTTAACATAGTAATGGTTGATACCGGTTTATAGTTTTATAGAGCCTTGAAAATTAAATTGACAGGTATAGCAGAAAAAAAAATCTCCTATATCTGTCAATTTTATGTACTCATTTCTACATTTAATAAAATCGGAATGTTTATAATCTTAATATATAGAAATAATATAGGTACAGTAAAAATAAAAATAGTCAATGGATTTGATAGTAATGGATTAATTAAGAACGAATAACCAATTTAAAATATTGTCTATGTGTGTTTTTATTGGGCAGTATGGGTCGACTATGTCTATAACTTCTGGTTTTGATTTCAAGTGTTTTTAATATGTTTGGCAGATATCTGACGGTACAGGGTGAAAAAAAAATAAAATTTAAAATTGCTTGTGAAACCGCAGATTCGTGGTTGTATAAAAGCGTTTAATATAACTGAATGGGTTTTCCCTTGTGTTCTGAATAGAACTAATTTTCACAATAGTACGCCGTTTGCGACGCCCACCCTCGCTTTTCGCGCCCCGTCTCCAGTCGACACGTGTGCTTAGGGATGTTATATGCGCACTCAAGAATAATTGTACCGACCTGTAAAGATAATGGTACACGTACCAAAAATCTACGAATACATTGTTAATAATGTGACATAAAAAGTATAGATACAAATATTTAAATCCGGAAACAACTATTTGTTGTTTATACAAATCTCTTGGTCTCGCAGCCAGGAAGAGGTAGGCAGATAGATAAGCAGACAGATAAGAAGATAGAGAAGCCAGTAGACAGGAAGTTTCAAACGGGCAATCATAACTAAGTGTTATTTAACTAAAGACGCATTTGTTCATGGCCTTCATTAACTGAAAACTATAATCCAATAATTTCTAGTAAACGGAAACAAATTAAAAAAATCTTTTGCACTAGAAAATATTGTTGTTTAAATAAAATCTGAGCAGATATAATATTTGTGGTACTTTTACGTACCGATATAAAATACAATGATAAATCATGTGATGAGCTAAATTTTGGTACGTGCACGTTTTAGTGGTACATTTAAACATCACTAGTGTGCTTTTGTGATCTGTATCGTTATTGAATCGTTGCACGCGATATTATTTTCGTTCGCGCCACCGAATACGCCATAGATACAATTTATTGTCTATTCCTTTCATATGTTTATTGCGTCTGTCCATCAAACTATCGGTTAAAATTGCAGATATTCCATTATTACATTAATAATGGAATATCTGCAATTTTAACCGATGTGTAAAGTAAAATTGTAGGCAAAAGCATGGTTTTCGAGAAAATAATCAAGTTCGTTATTTGTATGGAGCACGATTATTTCTGAAGTCGTAAATATACAAAAATATGCTACTTTATTATAAAATTACTACTTGATGAGTGCAAAGGTAACTGTTTAGTATATGGTAGCGGATGTAAAAAATCTTGGTATAATTTTCGTAATGATTCAGAGTGACTGGTGAATCACCAACGATATTAAAGAAAAGCACTCGGTATTTGATTGTCATCAAGATTATGTAATAATACAACGGGCATAGTTTTTGACAAAATTTTCTAATAAATAAATAAACCATAGATACGTTACGGCAGCGAACAAATGGCTAGTTGGCGCAGTTCATTGACACAAAAAAGCAGCAAACTGCGCCGTGTCCGTTAGGACGCCTATGCGTTTTGTAATCTATTATTCAACTTTCGATATCAGCTCAGTGCTCAGTTAATATTTATTTTTAATGTTACTATACATATGTATGTCACCCTGGATATGTCATTTGATTGTACTTATATAGAAAAGTCGGCAAACGAGCAAGTGGCTCATCTGGTGGTAAGAGATCATTGCTGCTTATGGATTAGTGCAACATCAGAAGTGTTAAAAGCGTGTTAAGAGCCTTTGAGATAAATAGACTTTCTTCTTGAAGGTTCCTAAGTCATAACTTCTGGATGCTGCTGACTATAAGTTGATGTTGGTGGAATCATTATGTAGCGGACCAACCGACGGTTTATCGCGTCATTCGATTTATGATTTTTAAAATGCAACTGCAAAACAATTTAAATAACTTAGCAACTGGTTTAATAATTGATTTGTTTTTAATTTTTGATAAATGATTGCTTTTTGATGTGCTAACTTTCGAAAGTGTTATAACGTTTTCATTTTTGCAATAGTTCAACAAGTACCACGTTTCTTTACCATCACTGGGAACTTGAAACACTCGGAAAATATATAAAGCAATTGGAAAGTCGAATTATTGTACTTTCTAAGTTTTTGTACATTCCATTTTGTTAAAAATATGTGTGGTGTTTTTTGAAAACATTGCCTATATATAAGCTGATCTGGAAATAACAGCTCAGAATTTTACTAGCTAATCAACACGCAATGCAATTATCTACATTCTCTGTTGGTTTTAAATGTAAATAGGGCAGTGACCTGCATTTAATATTAGGATTTCACTGCTGTAAATATTAAATTTACTAACGTGGCAAAATATCAGAGAATCTTATGTGGTAGAGTGGCTCATCTATGGTGCTACGGCAGTACTAGAACATACGTAATGTACTTGTATTTTGTTTGTCTACTTGTAAGAGTGGTTCTAAAAGTTGACGAGCCAACTGTAAAGTTGAAGTCCCAACGTAACATCAGAGTGTTTCTATAAAAAGTGGTTTTAGATTTCTTTCCTGTCCTTATGTATTTTCGAAACGTTGAAACTACAAGCGTTAAGCTTTTTTTATATGACGTTAGGAGAAAGGTTTTACATAACAGGAAGTAATGGCCGGTTGCACATGCGTTGCCGCTTTTTCAGAGGCTATCGATTACCTCACGGATTAGATGAAAATATTAATATTCATGCTCAAGCTGGTACACAACGTGTTTTTGTCCCTTTCAAGTTGGTCAATTATGCGGCTTTAGATGGTGTTATGTGGTCATTGATTGGTTATTTTGGATTCTTAACTTTCTATTGAAAAATTTTCTGCGTCCTCATTAGCTTTGTGATATGGCCAGTATTTTACAAATCAAGATTGGCAAATTTTGATCCTGTGGAAAATGGTTTGTCTATAAGAGTAAATAAAAAGTGGATTTGCGTCTACGTGCATAGATTTGCTTTTCAATATCTATCGAGTAGTTGATTAAACTGGATAAGATTGTATCGCTCTGGAATTGTAATTTTGTAGCTGTGACGCTTAGTCCATTTTCTGATTACCTAACAACAGCACTTGAAATAAACGTAACAAATAGAAAATAAGGCATTTTCATTTTTACTTGATTGATATCTGAATTATCGGTAATGTTGTAAAAAACAAACGCTGTTATGCAAACCTGATACATATCACTTCCTAGCTTTGATTGTTTCAATGTAAATATAAACGTTTGATTCCGACTTTGTTATGGATTTTTCACATGTCGTCGTTTTGTCTACGTGAAATTTTACTCATTTGAATTTTGATTGATGTGAAGCTTTAAAAAATTAACAACGGGCTTCCATTCCCATAAAGTACTTAATTAAGCTAGATACAAAAATATAACATGGTAAAAATCCAACACCCTCTACTCCGCATTAGTCGGCGATGCGGCTTCGCCATGTCACGGGGGATAGGGAGAAAGGGCTATGATTTACCGATACTAGATACGATAAGATAAGATATATAAGATTACGATACATGAATTATGGATGACAGTTGTCTAGTATTTTTTTTCAACTTATTAAATCACCCTGAAACATTATTCAACGCATTTTCTTTCGACAATGCGTATAATATGCGTTGAATTGTTTTAGGGTATTTGTAAGGCTTTCATTTGTGATATAAAATATATCCCAAATTACTTATTAGGATATTACCAATTTCAAGTCGAAGACTCTGGGGTATCCATTCACAATATTCCCTTATTTGCTCGCAAAAGCGTATTTTCGACATTCCCTTTAAAATTAAATTACATTTATATATTATCCCTATATTTTTATTTATATAAAAATTATTGTAACACCTTACAAAAAGAAATAGGTAAGAAACGGCGAACTTGATGCCAGTTAACCCGGGGTGTGAAGATCATTCGTAATAGATGCAAAGCGAAAAAAAAAACAAAATTAGCGCATCAATACATAACTAATATCTTACATACAGTTAGATACCAATATATATCTGCGTTGAAATTTCTAGCGTGATTCTTTGAGACTTATGATTATATTCATGAGACATGAAATACGTCAAAAGCTTTGCGTCGGCCGAGCACGTGCTGGCAATCAGAGGCGGACGTATCGCGGCGAATCCACACCCTTTCGCTTTCACCGTGACTGTCTCCATTGTCACAACGCACGTCAAATGTCCGCGAGCTTTTGGTTATTTTATCATAAAAATAAAATTCACGAACAAACATACGTTCATACAAAAATACTAAAATCTTAAAAACTGCTGTTGGGGGTAGGGGAATGAAAAATTCATTGACAACATTTTACGAGTAATTTTTGTTGTAATTTGGAAAAACATCTAATGCTTGTATGTATAGACAAGTATAAAAAAATACTGGCTTTTACCTACGTTTAACAAGCTTACGTTAAGAAATCTTTAAATATTCCATAGTTACAGGGAACAAAAATATAAAGTATCCGTTTTCTTTTTATAAGTATACGTTATTGACCATTTATTTTATCTAAATATTATTAATTTGATATATTTTGAGTATAACACAAAATTTATTCCTTTATTCTACGTAAATGGGTCACTCATTTAATTACTTAAAACTATTTGAAACAAAAATGGTGTTCCATCAAATATGTATCATATATTTAACATCTTTTTTCATAACTACAACGAAATACTGTGACAAAAATACGAAATATAAAATGGAAACAGTTGTTAGTATTGGTCTCTCGCAGTTACTACTTTTATTTAGTCTCTTTCATTTCATTCACATTCAGTCAAAAAAAGTCGAGCAAACAATATCAAATAAATGTATATACTATCGCAAAAACAGATTGACGTGTCGTATCTGACCACGGAAACTGTTCAACCGCTTGACCCGTCGCGCACTTTTTGCCCATCGCCCGCGGCTGTTCGTAGAAATGAAAGCCTGGCCTGCAGCCCTTTCCGCCCCACGCGGAACCAGATAGTAGTAGCTTTATGGTCCACATTCACGACACGTCCCGGACGTCTTCCTGAATTCGTAGTTGGGGTAACTGCATATTAGCACTTGCAACTTATACATTTAAGGGCGTATTTTGAATAGCTACTTCACAATACCCCGCCACAATGTCTACAAGAAGACGTTCTGGCTTCTTCTTTTTCATAGGAAGGAAGACAAACGAGCTCCTGATCTTAAGTCATTTCATCGTTTATGGACATACACGACATCCGAAGTTATCAACCTGGGAATTTGGGTAGAATAGGTTCATTGGATAGGGTGGCGTCAGGATTAGGGATTTGGAGGGGAAAGGAATAGAATAAGAAAAGGGTAGGAATGGTCATCCGGCAATCCCAAAAGTAATGCGTACTTTATTTAATGCCGACTTTGTAAAGGGTGGTGGTACGTCCCCGGCGAGTGCCGCCGTAGAAGTGCAGCTAAAGCTGTGAAAAGATGTTATTCTCGTGAATGTGTCCCTTTAGTAGCTTCTGCCAGCATTACATATCGCTTCGATACGTCAACGTTTCGCGTCATTAAACTGTCGTTTGCGATTCCATTGGCTTTTCCATAGAAAGCTGACGTTTATTGAAAGCTAATAACGCGCCATAACGCAGATATGTTATTGAAATGGTATGTTTCTGTTAATAAAAGCTTCTACGTCTAAATGTACGATAATGATGCAAGTTTATGTATGCTAAAATGTTACAAGATATTTAAAAGTGCATATTCTATGTGTCAATCCAGCTAAAGCCAATTGTTTAGCAACTTCCATTCAAATCTATTTTTGCGTGAGCTTTTATTGACACTACGTATCGCGTCCTACTAATATGTATAAGCCAGATTTAATTTAATTAAATAAAGAAGATATCGTCTTCTCAGAAATCATAAGAAAAAAATTCTAAGCAAAAAAATTACTTTGAAGGCATATGACTTCTCTGTAACCTTACTTAGCCTTACAGAAAGGAGTAGATTAGATCTGTCTATTGATTTTTCTATTGTGCAGCTTGCTATGCCTGAAAGACTCACAAAACTGGAAAAAGTAGGTGGCAGGGCATATCATCTTAGATTCATCTTATTAATATTATTATAAATCGAATAAAGCCCACATAAAAACTCCCATGCCTGTTTCACTCCTCTTTCCAAATCGTAAATATGTCTATCATTAGTGATGGCATATACAGTGACATATTCTCCCCAAAACTTGTAACGCGCCAGCATTTATTCAAATGTTGTATCTCATAGGCGACAGATTGCACTTAACATAAGTTAAATTAATAATTTTCAACTAGAAAAAATCGGTTCGTCATCGTCATCTGCTTTGATAAAAACTGTTCGTACTATAGAATTAAGATCTACGATGTTACTAAGTATAACCAATTTTTTTGATGGAAAGGAAGACAAACGTGTAGACGGTTCACCTGACGATAAGCGACCCTGTCGCCCACAGACACGCTGCATACGGAGTGTTACGAGTGCGTTGTCAACCTGGCAAATTGTATAGATAAGGTTTACTGAATATATTGAGTTCGGGATTAAAATTTTGATGAGGAAAAGAGATGGAAATCCATCCGGCATCCTCAAATCGTTATACATACTTTATTTTATGTCGACTTTATAAAGGGTTGTGATGCTTAACCGGGTGAGCGCGGCCGTAGATGTGCAGCAAAAGCTGTGAAATGATGTTGTGCTCCACCACGTGGAAAAAATTGTTATCAATATATATATTAAATTATAATATCATTTTTGCCAAGTGGACTTTCAAATGATATACGTCCAGGAAGTAATGAACAAAATCAACTGGACTCATCAGATTTAGTCGTTCGGACGTGTCGTTAAACTTACTTTATAAACGGTCCCTGTTTGAATGATGGTGACGGAAACGCATTTATGAGACGTATCTATAAACAACCAGCCATAAAGTTAGCTAAGTTGTCTGTTGCGTAGATTTGTCGCCGGTGGTCTGTCGGTGTGAATAAATATTGCCGACATATATCAATATTTGCATATGTATGCTTGTCGGAAGTGTGCGCCTGTGGCCCTCTTGGTTGTGAGCTATGAAGTAATGATTCCTCAATGCTGATGTGTGTCATTAAATGGCCTTTACAGCAACGTGAATTTATAATAGCGTCATAGAAGATCCGAGTACAGTTTAACTATTTATTATTTGAAAGCAATAATTTTGCGTCATTCTTCTAAAGGTTTTTTATGGTAAGGAAATCCGACAAACGGGTTGGTCTTGGATTGTCTAGAACACAATTTGACTGCATTTGATTATTGTCTAGAGCTTAAAGCGACAACTACTCAACAGGTCAAGCGCTCAATTTTAATATAACACAAATTGATTAGTACCGAAGAAACCTAGAACACATTTCGCATACTGTTGTGTTTTCTTTTTGAATGTACAGGCAAGATGAAAAATAAAAAGACATAATTATGACATAAATTATAAATATTTTACATTTATCATATAAACAGAGAATAGAAATGAAAAGAAAAGACACACCGAAACCTAAATAATTTTTAAAGAATTTTAACGGTATTAAAAAAATCGGTTCGTCATCGTCATCGATCCTCTTTTTATTTCTTTTATAATTCTTAAAAAAATTAATGGGGAAATTTGTTTTTTTTTATTATTTTTGTTAATTCTCGACCGTATCTTCTAAAGTTATATTTTAAAATCCAGTACGTGAGTCTTGTCCTGTGTAGATTCTCTGGCGTTGACTAATATGGCCGAAATTGCATATGAACTGATGGATATGTAATTTTAATATTCATCACTAATTCATAGTTTTTTTTTAATACGGACATGTTTTTATACACATAAGTTTTACCGGTCTAAGGACATGTTTTCCGTACATCCGCTCAATATTGTGCTCGTCGGAATGTAGTGACGGTTACGAACTTTAATTTCGTCATATTTACTCACTGTTATGATTGCACTGCACTAATTTCTCTTCGAACAGCTCCAAAACGAATTCCCCATTTTGTTTTATGATGTAAAGTTATATCTAACCCGTCGCACCAGACAATTATTTTATTCGTTAAAATTATAATTTATTTTTGTTAATTTTTCAGCCGGATGACAAAAAATCTAAATAAAATATCGTTATTCAATATAGAAGTGATAACATTTGCTTATTGATTGTCATAAAAACTACCACTAGAAACACGACATTACTCTTTTTATCATTACATCAATATTATCATATTTTTTTCTGTACATTATATATGGTCAATAGGATAATAAAATAAATTTTCTACCTGAATGTCCGGACAATTTGGCTTCATGTCAATATGCTATGTAGGAAAATTATGCGCTAGTCAATTTGTGTAATAGTAGATTTGAGCGCTTTACCCGTTGTGTAATAGTCACTTTCAGCTCTAAACAAAAATCAAATATAGTCAAATTGTGTTCTAGACAATCCAAGACCATCCCACTAGTGCGTTGTCAACCTGCGAAATTGGATAGAATAGGTTTATTGGAAAACGATGGATCGGGATTACGGATTTGGGGGGAAAAGGAGTAGGAGAAGAGAGAGTAGACATCAGGCATCCCCAAAAATCCCCATCCGATTCAATAAACCTATTCTATCCGATTTCCTAGGTTGACAATGCACTTGCGACTCTCCGGATGTTGCGTGTGTCTATAGGAGATGGGATCGCTTACCATCAGGTGAACCGTCTGCTTGTTTGTCTTTTTTTCCATAAAAAAAATCTGATAGAGTAATAGTGAGATAAGCAGAGGATTACAATTTCAACTACTAAATCGTACCAGCCATGGAGGCCTTAATGCTTTTTGTGTACATTTTTAAATAAATGACTTATATAAGGCGATAAATAATGCAGTTTTTTTACTAAGATTATAAAGTATACATCTAAATTATTAACGTGTATTTATTAAAAAAATATGAATTCAAATGCGAGTTTGTCAGAACGTTTTGATCAACTGATTTGTTTAATTATGTTTGCAAATAATATTTTTGCTTTTATGACTTCCTTGGCTCCGTATCTCCGGTTCTTATTGAGATACGCGATTTATTCCTATATCTTTCGTTTAAATCTACGAGCACTTGCATTTGAAATTTTGTCTACAACATTGGCGACGGTGAAGAGAAGCCAGGTCAAAGTTAACTTTGGTGCGGTACAACACGGGTACTCTCGTGTTTTAGGGTCTTTCCAAAAACCGTCTCCAAACGCCTTAGAAGTGTTGCGTGACATATTTCTCCATTTTTTAATTAATTAAAACTAACTACATTTATTTTACCTTTACGTACTGTTCAGACAAAAAAAATAAAATCCATTCATAGCGTAGGATTCTGTGTCAACATATCTAGAAAATAAAACCTCCTCCTCTTTGGAAGTCGTTTGAAGCAATTCTAGATCGTTTCATTGAGCATGAAGTAGACACATTCGGAGTCGGAGCCTCGTGTAAGCCGGCTAACCGGACAGACACTTGAGACAGACGTGAAAGCTTTCGATAATTAAGTTGTTACATAAGCACGCGTTTAAGAGCGACGGCTGACGAGTAAAAAAACCGGTAATAAAGTTCAAGGACCTCCTTCTTCTTCAACTCAATCAGCCAAATCTTTACTAAGTTAACATCGAATTGTCAATAGAATAGATTTAACTAGAATTTATTTAATATCAAGTTTATTTTCACAGAAAATTACAAAAACCGATTTCAAACGCCTTAACAGTGTACTTTCGATACATATCTTCTCCGTTATTTTGATTTTAAAAAGAAACTGCTGTTCCGATTTTTATAGAAAAAATTGTAGGACCATTGTGGAAGTGTACCACCTATCAGATAAAAAACATTTGTATAAGTTGAGATATGTGCGAAGTTTCCTAAATTTTGTTACTTTTATTTTAAAAGCAAACTAACATCCATTTTTTCCATCTACGAAGAATGGTCAATCATTTAAAAAAGAATTTTTGAAATTGGTTTATAAACGATGGAGACACGTGCAAAAATATATAAAATAAATGGTGTTATTTCGATTTAAAAGAAAAGCTATTGAACCTATTTTCCTGAAAATTTCATGGGACCGTTCCGGAAGGATAAATACCCTATAAGTTAAAACATCACATTTAAAATCGGTTTATTAATGACGGAGATATGCGGAAACGTTCTTAAAGAAAAACATATAAACAATAAAGGTTTACTAGAAAATAAATTTTATACAAATCTAGCTATTGTATTTGAAAAGATTTTTCTCTTCCCGATGTCATATTTTGTGGAACTGTGCAGTGCATTTCTTTGATTTAAAAATAATTTCTCTATTTGCTTTTGTATAAAATTAATTACAAAATTTATTGCTGCAAAACTTCTTTTTATCTGGAATAACGGCCACAAATCAGCATTGAATATTGACTTTCTTAAATTTATATTTAAAAAGGTAATAGTATACTACACGAAAGAAACGGCTACTAACATCTCCTCGTAGCCTGCAAAAAAGAAGTATTGGAATACCACTTCCGTAAACATACCGTACATATCCGAAAGTAACTTTATATAAAATAACTTTTTTATTTAACAAATTATAGAAGAACAAATACAATTAAATACATTTTAATATGAATGCTTTTATACACAGAATAAATTTTACTTACATTTCGTCATATTTCTTTCGCGTTGGTTCTCAAACAAAACGTGAAATAATACTTAATACTTTGCATTAATTAATACTTTGCGCGTATGTCAGGCAAGGTATTTTACTAAAAAAGACTTTATTAAAATATTGATATGTTTTAAAAACAGAAGAAAATTTACAACATTTATTGTATCTGACTACCTAGACTGACGTATAGGATGGTATTCTAATTATTTTTAGAACTAGCTGCACATTGCGTTGTTACCCGCGGTTTATCACATAATGTGAAGTAAATATTTTTAGTTAAACTTTTCTTTACGTAAGAACCATCCTTGTATTTCAAGGAGTATTCTAAGAAAAGAATTAGCTAAATCGATGAATACATTCATCGATTCATTTTTATATTGTGGATAAGTTTGCTGATTTCTATACTAATACGACGAATTTGATATGGAGATACTGCGCCAATCCGAGGAACTCAAAAATTTTTGAAGGTCACTTCGCTTCGCCTTGCAAGTGATAGCAGAACTGTACGTCACTCGATATTTAGATGCCGAGAATTCGGATTGACGTTGTGGCAATCAGGGAAGTGTTTACGAATCGAGAAAATAGAAAAAACGTTTCAGGGGGAAATACCACAACGATACATTTCTATTTAGTGGCGAACGTGCAAACTGTTTTCTTCATGCAAAGGAAGACAAACGAGCAGTTCTTTCACCTGGTGTTTAGCGGTCCCTAGTCCATGGACACACAATATCCGAAGGCTCCCTAGTCCAATGTCAACCTGGGAAATTGGACAAAACAGGTTTATTGGACAGATTTTGTATACGGCGGTGGTACTTCCCCGGGTGAACGCAGCTGTAGGAGTGCTGTAAAAACTGTGAAAAGATGTTATGCTCCACAACCTGATAAGTTCAGCTTTGCTTGTGTTATTGTCAATAAGGCTTAAGCCTGCGGCTGCGACAATGATGAACTGCCTGGCAGGCGTCTGTTTGGAAGACTTACGACACGTCCGAATGGAATTCCTCTTTGTTCTGTGATCTGAATAGTATTACGTCGGATGCGATATTTTATTGAATTCGTTGCGGTGCGGTCAGTGACGGATTGCGTCCCTGTCTCTTCCGCGTGTGGACGGAAGGCTCTCGAATGGATTTTGCTTTGGTATTAACGCATGAATGTTAGCGTTAGAATAAGATATAGTGTCAAAGAAAAACTATGAACTTACTTCCCTCGACGAAAGTGTTAAAACATCGATTTGGCGACTGTTTACAATCGAGTAGGTTTTTGTATCATTTTCCTCTAAATTTTTATTTTGAAATTTTGGTAAAACAATCGTGTGTTAATTTTGAATATATTATTATGATTTCTCGGTAAGCTTGGATACATTCTGTGGACATGAAATATTAACAAATTTTATCCAAGTACCTAAAAGCCGGCGCATTCGCTCCAATTATCAAAATTTTAAACTAATACTTATGGTGTGAAGATTGTGTCAGGGAACCCCCCATGTGCGAGTCCGACTCGAGCTTAGCCGGTTTGTTTAATATGCTGATTTTATAACAGAAAGGTATTTTTAAATAATATAGCAGAACTTATTATACATATCGATTAGTACAGATTAACTGCTGAAAATTAAAAAAAAATAATTATAAAAGTTAAAATGTATTTATATAACCGTTATTTATTGTTTCAGGTAATTAATTTCGTTCGCATGCAATGCAGTTCATGTCTTTACGTATTATTAATAGAAAAAGGTAAGATTTTCCATGTTTTATAGATATCATCATATCTTTATATGAATGTATGTACTAGCGGGTCATAAATAACATTGAACTTTGGAATTAGAACATTGAAATTATGACATAATTTTTATTTAAATCTTGACGAAAAAACAGGTGCTATATTTTTAAATGTATGCACCATTGTATTATTCATATGTATGTGTATTTTGTTCATTTTATATTTTAAAGTTGTGGCATTAACTTTCTAGTTAATACAATATAAGGAGAACAATATCTGTTGCATTATAATCATAATATTAATACGTTAATCAGAAAGTTTGTTTTATAGTTGAATATATAATCTTGCAAAATCATAGTTTATATAGAAAAGTACAGAAATTTAATTACTTTATATACTCTATGTATGTAGGTATTTCTAACAGCATAATATCCTTTCATAGCTTTTGCTGCACTTTAACGGCCGCGCTCATCCGGGGAAGTACCACCGCCCTTTATTAAGTCGGCGTGAAATAAAAGTATGCATGACTTTTGGGATTGCCGGATGGCCATATCTTCCCTTTTCTTTTCCCACTTCTATCCCCTCCAGATCCTCAATCCCGACCCATTCTATCTAATAAACCTATTCCAATCCAATTTCCCAGGTCGACAACGCACTCGCAGCTCTCCCGATGTTGCGTGTGTCCGTGGGCGACGGGATCATGTAACATCAGGTGAACCGTCTGTTCGTTTGTCTTCCTTTCCATAAAAAAACAATGTACATCTTGTTTCAGGACGCAACTAAGTATACAGTTTTCGTAATTCATGGCATGGATTATGGTTCGTTTATTTTAGTTAGTTTATATTTGACCACCTCCGTGGCCTAGTGGTGTAGGCGCTTACTTTACTAACCGGAGGTCGTGGGTTAGAATCCCGCGGCGGAACAACAACTTTATGTTGCTGTTTCTTGGTTGTTTTAGGGCAATGCAGGCTGATCACCCTATTGCCCGAAAAGAAAGATGATCCATGCGTCGGATGTGCATGTAAAAAGTCGGTCCCTGTTGTCAAGAACACCTTTGGCAGTCGTTAAAGAATGTCAATGCCTTCAAATAACCTGACAGCTAATCCATCCGTCAAATAAAGTTTATCCCTCTGGGTTGCGGAGGTTGGATGCCAGTCGCTCTGTGTAAAAACTGATATTCAGGTAATGTTCGGTTGGATTAGAAGCCGACCCCAAATCATTTGGGAATAAGGCTAGGAGGAAGATTATGGTTAGTTTATTATTTATAAAGCTATTGTTACATGGTTAGGTAATTATTTCCTTATGGGCCACCTACTTTGCTAATACCAATATTTTAGTTGATAGAGAATATTATTTCATCGCGCAAATATACATAAAAAATAGAAACATCCGAATTGAGAACCTCCTCCTTTTTCTAAGTTGGATAAAAATAGTGTTGTTAAGATAATTTTATATTATTGTTTTAATCCTTGAATAACATATTTTTTAATTTTTCAGTCATCTTATTATTTTTAGTCAACAAAATTATGGAAAACGCGGGGGGGTATTAGGTATGTCTTTTGTGTCTCTTTTAATTTTGAGGAACTTCTGCATCACAACTTTTTCGTATAATATTTATCCACTTGCTTCTTAATATTGAATCAATTTGTATCATCAAATGTACACAATAAATAACTGTTCAGAATAAAGAGAAACTATTACATAGTCAGCCAATGAATATTTTATTCAAAAATCCAAACACACTTTTGAAACTGACTAATTTAAAAAAAATATGCGATAAGCATAATACGATTTTATCGAACCAATTATTTATATTGGTAAGATATCGAAACTCTTAAAATCACCTAAATTTTACCCCCTTCAATATACAACTTTTTTCTACTAAAACTAAATATGTTTTGTTATTTTCAATGTTAATTAGTCTACAATATTGAAACATAAACGAAAAGAGGTTAAAGACATGATGATGATGAATCGACAACACGTCTTAAAAGAATTTTTTAAAATAGTATGTATTTCAATAATGTAC
>JAOCPS010268529.1:0-13307 GCA_025505425.1 Graphium colonna | reverse complement strand
TGCAATTTTAAGTGCTGATTTACCACGTGCTCTGCGGTGAAGGGAAACATCGTGAGGAAACCTGCATATCTAAAAAAATATCCCAATACCCTCTGTCTAGAGGAGGTCTTTGCCCTGCAGTGGGACAATATAAAAAAGACTTACTTTTTTAGTTGTTTTACTTTGTAAATATTTTTGTTGTAATAAAAAAATATTATATTACTATTGTATATTTTATACAAATATTAGTTTAGAAATTCGAATGAGTTGAACTCGAACTCCGTTGTAACTATATTTTATACTTCTCAGTCAGCTGAATCTTCCTAAAAACGCTTAAATACTACTAATAAAACGACTTAAGTATTTGTAATGCATAGGATATATATTAGCTTTTTGAACTTGTCCTATATATACATTTTAACTCAATCAGTTCAATTTTCTTAATAAGACATAGAAAGTTTTTGCTTCATGTCATTTAAAGTATTATACTTTTAGGTCAAATAAATATCATTTACCTTAAATTAGGGCGATGTGACGTTTCGTTTCCTTAACTAACCGACGCCATATTTACGATACCTCCCTTAATTCCTTCCGGGGGTCGA
This sequence comes from Graphium colonna, assembly GCA_025505425.1. Taxonomy (NCBI): domain Eukaryota; kingdom Metazoa; phylum Arthropoda; class Insecta; order Lepidoptera; family Papilionidae; genus Graphium; species Graphium colonna. The sequence continues at coordinate 12,726 of JAOCPS010268529.1, read as the reverse complement.
TCCCGGCTGAGCAAATAAAGATCGGGTCGGAAGGCATTAGTCACGGATGCTGGACGATCCGGAACCGCGGATCCGGGATAGCCGAACGGTTTTAGAATGTGAGAAATTAACGAAAATAATTTTTGAGAAAACTTTAATTCCGTTGGCGGACGCTTGAAGTTTTTTTAGTCAAAATCAAGACGATTTATATGTCGCTTAAATACATTTATGACCCTTTTAATAAATTTTACAGTAGTTCTTCGCTGTTTAAAGCCGAATAAAACACATTTTGGGTATGATGAGTAGATTTGCGATAATAATGGTATCGTAAGACAGAACCTGTTCAAGACATTTAAACGCAGATGATAAAAGACAAACACAGTTTTTGTTACGGTAATAATAAAGTATGAAGAATTTCTTTCGTTTTCATGTAATTTTGTTCCAATACAGAAGATTTTTTTACATACAGAAAATAAAAATAAATGAAAAAATTATATAAAACAATCATTACATGGGAGCTTATAAATGTATTTATAGATTTGTAATGTTCATAATTGTTAAAGCACAGGGAATAAAAACTTTCATGACAATATAATTATAAAATTATGATCCTTCAGGTGGTAGAACATAACATCCTTTCACAGCTTTTGCTGTACTTTTACGGCCACACTCGTCCGGGGAAGTACCACCGCCCTTTATAAAGACTTTAGGGGGTGCCGGATAGCCATGTCTACCCTTTTCTTTTTCCACTTCTGTCCCCTCCAAATCATTAATCCCGAAACCATATTGTATCCAATTTCCCACGTTAATAACGCACTCGCAACTCTCCGGATATTACGTGCGATGGGATCACTTACCATCAGGTGAATCGTCTACTCGTTGGTCTTCCTTTCCATAAAAAAAAGTCTTACTTTGCTTCACTAACATAATACATGTAACCGTTGTTAATCTTTAATCTTAATTTAACATTATAATATGGTATTATTAGAAATTACATTAAAAAGCTCTCGATAATTATAATTGAATTCAATCGATCGAATTCATTTCATTACAGAATATTTATGTCATCGTAAAATTAAACGACCATAGCTCATCTCATAATTTCAATTGAACCCATGAGGCCGATTATATCAACTGATGCCGACATTGAATTCATAAATTATATTTTGTTATCGTGCCTTTCATAAACAATAAATATATACTACAGATGAACGCTTTACAACCGAAAATGAAAAGGATAATGTTCTCAGTTAGTTTCTATGTCATTTAGCGTTTAACTAGCTGATCCCTTGTATATTTTGCCACATTTTTCATCGACGCTCCGATCCTATTGATCATAGAGTGATGGTATGTATAAATGGGCTATCTATCACTAATAATATTTTTAATTTCAACTAGGAGCAGTGGTTTCTAAATTTAGCCCGTTTAACCAAACAACCTCTTCAGTTTTGCCCGTAATGTATTCAGATGTGTTTTTAAAGAATATAAGTTTTGATGGCCTATAAGTTTCATTGCATTTTTTTTTCTAATCAAGGTAAAATAATGAGTTATTCACTTACGCTCATGGTAAGCAAGTATTTAAAATCTGTATATGTGTAGTACTTAAGACTAACTCTAAAAAGAAATGCACAAGAACTGAGGCACTTAACCTTCCAGTTAAACGCGTTTAACTAACAGAACTAACTATTTAAATCTCGTAACACTAATCCTCTGTAAGGAGATACGGGCTAAGCCCAACCGCTATCTAGATTAAAATGGTAGTTTGATATTAACTGATCGTTAAATTATAGTTAATTACTCGACCCCCCACTGAGTAAGACTTGGATCTGAGATTTACTTTGGATTAACTGATTTCTATTCTTTTTAAAACACGCGTTAAATATTATTTTTAATGAAGATTTTAACACAGAAAAAAATCTTTTAAGTCGAAGATTTCCGTTTCAAATAAAGGATACTTCGAAGTTTAACACACTTCGATGATAAGCTTAATATGATATAATATACAAAACTGCCATTTAATATACGTATTCTTCTTTTGGACCAAATAATTGTGTTACAACAACTTTTATGTCGATTTTTTTAAAGTCGTTTAATTAACAAACCTAAATAACAAAATCGTTAATAATTAAGCAATGGATTTTATTCACTACATACACAGCTCATTATTCCTTACATTTTCAGGTACCAGGAAAACAGAAGTAGTGCATATCGAGAGTCGTTATTCAGAGGAAATATAATTAAATATAAAAATAATATATGTAATTTCTTCTAAAATTAAATTTCTTTAGCGGCTTATAAAATGTTTTAATAGAGGCACGCTTCAAGATGTAACCAATCATGTCTGTGACTCCTCTGACGTATGGTAAGACAGCAGGTACTCGCTCTACTGTGGCTGCCTTCACACGGTCACTGCACCAGCACCACGCCATCGTCACAGGCTGATTCGTGATGCTATTGAAATTAAAAAATATCGAAATTTCAATAGGGTAGACGGTTGGGTGCTATCATCTGCTTGGGATCCCATTATTAATTAAGTAAACTCAAGAAATAAGCACAACACTGCAGGACCTAATAAAGATACAATTAGTAGTTACTGCGTAGATCGGACTAGAATTTATATTCAAGCTGACGGTATGCAGGATTAACATGTAATACCAGGACATCAAACACCTCAGTCCTACCCGTGACCATGAACGCTGTAAAGGGTTCAAAACGTCGGGTGCTAAAATTTAAAAATAAACCGCGATAAAATCCGTAAAGTTGTTTAATTTAAAAATATCTAATATTTGCGTAGGTGTCAAAAACGGAACAATGATTATCATTGAGATTTTTCTCATTATTCCTTGGTACCAGGAAAACAGAAGTGCAGTATAGAACATAGTAAAAGTCCCCATTCAGAGGAAACATAGTTATAAAAATAACAACTGTATTAAGTACTTAAAACAATTAACCTATCACAATAATTATTAATTAAGCCATAGCTTATTTATTATCCCTTAGTTGGGGTACATGTTCAGGTACCAGGAATACAGAAGTGCAGCATTATATATAGTTTGTTTTCAGAGGAAATATAAAAAAAAACAAACTGTTGAAGAACCTTCTCTTTTTTCCGATGTTCGTTGAAATAACTTGTAATTAAACCACTTAAGTAACACAACGATTATTAATTTTACGTGTACCAGGAAAACAGAAGTCCAGTATAATACATAATTAGAGTCGCCATACAGAGCAAACATTACTAACAACTTTTAAGAACCTTATTTTAAAAGTTGGTTAAAATAACCTTGAATCAATTGACCTATATAACACAATGATTACTAATTGAGCCATAGCTCATTATTCCTTACATATAGAGGTACCAGGAAAACAGAAGTGCAGCACAACATGATAAGTCGTCATTCAGAGGGCCGCCTCACCATTTAAAGGCGTCTTGCGTCACTGAAGCATGGACGATCAATACAAAGAAAGATCAGTTAATCACTGGTAGTTGTTTGACGAAATATCGAATAATGGTTCTGTAGTTATTTATTATACGGACTACAGAATTAAAATAATTAGTCGAGTACTAATTATTTGGACTTGGACTAATTATGTATTATTACTTTTTATGATTGGCTGTCTATAAATATGCTTCTTTTTAAATCAGAAGTACGAGTAGCAGAAGTAAAAAAAAAAATATGCGTTTGGGACATATTTATACTTTCAAGCGCATATAGCAAGCGGCTCACTTGATGGCAAGTGATTTCCGGCGCCCATGGACTCCTGTAACTCCAGAACAATTACAAGAGCGTTGCCGGCCTTTAAGGTAGGGATAGGCTCTTTTTCTGAACGACCTTAGGTCGTATCGGTCCGGAAATACCGAAGGCGACAGTTAATTTCAGAAAGGTGTCGTGCGTGGCAGAAAATGACGGCAAAATGGAAAAATGGTGGTAGCGATGCTACTTGGTGGTATGTCGCGTTGTACAGGTAGAGCATTACATTTTTTAACAGCTTTTGCTGCACTTATTAGGCCGCGTTCGCCCGGGGAAGCACTACCGCAATTTATAAAGTCTGCATGAAATAAAGTATGCATCAATTTTGGGGTTGCCGGATGGTCATGTTTAGCCTTATCTTTTTCCACTCCTTTCCCCTCCAAATCTTCCATCCCGACCCCATCCAATCCAATAAAACTATTCTATCCAAATTCCCAGGTTGGCAACGCACTCGCGACTTTCCGAATGTTGTGTGTGTCCATGGGCGACGGGATCGCTTACCATTAGGTGAACCGTCTGACTGTTGGTCTTGCTTTCTATAAAAACTGTGTACAAACTCAGCAGTAAATATATGGAAACACTTTATATAAAAATATATTACGGTATAGTATGTTTAGGGCTCTTGTCTCACTCAGACAAGGAGATATAAATAATAACGATAATTTGATTGTCTACAATCTACATAACCTCTATTTTGTCCTATAATTCTCTCAACATTTGTTTACCGTCAGTGTTTTGCTAAAGTTTACTGAGAATGCGTGGGAGTCGTCACTGAACTCCATTCTGTATATTTATTAATACGTTATTAGCGGTTGTCATTATAAACGCGTTATATTTTCGCGTATCCGTTAGCGTCATAACGATTGGTGGTTCGATTTATTGCCGGAAGGTGTCGCTGCGATCAACACCTCACACAAACAACGCGCGACCAAAAACGTCGACGTTACGCATAACTGTTATCGTCCGTTAATAGCTCGTTATAACGTTTGTATGCAACGTCGCGTATAGTACAACCGAATTTGGTAGGTATATGCAAATTGGTAGATTGCTACCACCGATTGGTTTATTTTTATGCAATGCGAGGTGACAATTCGACAAGACCGAATACTTTGTGTACCGTTGTTCGTATAATCGATGCCTCGTGATACGCTTGTACGTGTTAACTTGTAGGCCGCACGTGAATAGATCATAGATTCTGCCAACGTTATCGGAATAAACGGGTCGACAACATTGACATGCTAAAAAAAATTAAAAAAAAACATCATTTTGACACATGTCAAAATTGGAATGCATATCGATTCTTTCGAGTGTATTATTTATTTAAGTAAACAGAAAAACCTTTAATGCAGTTTAAAAGATACCGCTGTTGAAAATGTATTCTGTGATTGAATGTTCTTGAATCCATAAACAACTGCGTGGCAGGAATCCCATTATTGTACAGAAGAATTCCGACATCAAAATGCCTTCCGGAACGTTATGTTGTAAGCTAGTTGCTAACAGGCCGGCCGTTTCCTAAATAAGTTCATGTTTCACACATGCCGCGCCCGAAATGGCGCGAAACTCTTGATAGACTAATGCACAGATTAGGTATTTCCGTTCGGTGCGCCGTTGCCGCGCAAATGTGATATTTAGTCTGTGACTCATGCATAGTATGTGGTGATAGCAGACATTGTTGTAGGCGAATCTTAAAAAGTCTTATTGCTCAGCCGGAAGATGTTTTTCTATTTTTTAAAAAAATTAAAACAATTTTGCGTCTTTCTATAGGTTGTACATTGGTTCAATTGGTGTCTAAAATCCATTTTACACATTTACAATTTAAATATAAATAGGATAATATATATCGAATAAATAAACTTCATAATTGTAATAAAGATTTTACTTCTTTTATTTCTTTAAAATGTTACAACTCTCCTTCTAACATTATAGTTACGCCATTAAGAAAGATATTTTATGTTAATTTATTTATAATGATGACTGTAAGTTAAAGTAAAACAATGTAAGATGTTTTCACCCAAATATTGTTTGAAATGTTATATAAATAATTGAAACTCCTTGCTTTTGCTTCTTCGTTCGCCTCTGTCGCCCAATTTCGTTAACCACAACAACTAGCGCAATGACCATATCTCCGTTAGATTCACAAACCCAAATATGCTTGACATGTAAAGAACAAGAAATCATCAAATGAGTCACTTTAAATTATCAAATGGGTCACTCTAAATCATGAAATATGTCACTCTAAATCATCAAATAGGTCATACGGTTTTTCACAGGTGTGTGACTGTATATTGGAACTAGGTCCACAGACAAGAACAAATAGCTATATGATACCCGGTATATATAAATTAAATAAGAACGGGAAAAGGGAGAAAAAAATCTTCTACAATAATTATAAAGAAATTAACAATATCTAAATAAACACTACTTATGTCAAGAAGACATAATTATTTTTGAGCTCATAGGCATATTCCACTAGGCTCTTAACCATTAACCAAACGCACCAAAAGCATATTCCACTAGGATCCCATCGATAATTTCACGAGTTGAAGTGATTCACTTGACCTTGGCTACGAGACATCGACCAGACTGAGGGGGAGCAATAAATGTTACTAAGAGACGAACGGCTAATGAAACGGACGTTTCGAGTGGAGGAAAGATGGCCGACGGGAATAATTCCAACTCTTTTAAGGAGGATGCTATTAGATAAAATGAAGAGCATAGTTGAAGAAGTTTTTTTAAAGTTACCCGCAGTAAAATGTGTAACGTGTAAATTCGGGGCTGCGACATTTAGTAATTTCAAGTAAAATTATTAAACCTATGAATGAACTATCCAATTAATAGTATTTGTGGAAGGTGTAACACACAAGTGAGACAAAATTATGTTAATTACAAAATATTTATTGCATATTATATAAACCAACGCCCTCTATGAATATATTCATGAACGAAAAATACTTGTAGCAACATGTGACACATAAATTGTTAAAAAGAAATCGTAAAACAAATAAAAATCAAATAAAGAATGCAAATACATTATCTGTCCATAGAAAGTTGAAAAAAGGGTGAAATCTGAATAGATGTCGGATTGAAAACTTTCGTTTAAAGTAAACGCTACCGCTTATGACTTGAGACAAGCGTTTAGTCATATCTCGTGCGAGCGAGCACTGCATCGGCTCCGTTACACGTCATACGAACATCTCAAATAGAACTCGATACGACATTAATCTTGTAAAAACGAACTTTGTCTCGCGAACGAACTGATTGAAATACGACTGAGCGTTGTCCGCCATTTTGTTGGAGTCATAAAGTTTGACAAACAAATTACAATAAAACTAATTGTGCCCTGCACTTTTCTTGCATATTATTTGATAAGCAAAAATGATGATCAAGGATTTTGGCATTAAATAATAAACATGACTGGTATTAGCAGGTATTGGAAGAAGGTACAAATAAACCAACATATCAGCTCTATCCAGATCTTTGACAGCATACATTTCCCAATAGGAAAAATCAGTATATGTATATACGTACCTAATTTACCGGGATCGATAAGGGCTCTAACTGTAAGACAAAGTCTTGTGTTCCAAGAACGTTTTACAAACACAAATCACACAAAGACAAACACCCAGATCCGAAACAACTATTTGTAGGTCATACAAATATTTGCTCCCAGCGGGAATCGAACCTGCGACGCCGCAGCCAATGTGCAACTGCACCAAGCGGTCAATTAAGACAGAGTTATGAATTGTGAAGAAATCAAGACGGGCTTATTTATATTTCAATAACACATATAGTTTATTGTCAGTTTAACCTATAAAATAAGTTTTATTACACAAAAATTTTATAAGCCCTAGTAGAAAACTTTTCATGAACAAATTTACAAACGTACATTTTGCATAATAAACATTTCATACATATAAAGAATTTATATTGCTTCTGCCCTCGGTTTCATCCACATTTTTAGTTTTAAATATATAAATTATAGCCTATCCATTATTGTGATAATGAACTGCAAAACTGCAAAGTTTTATTAAAATCTATTGCGTACTTTTTGTGTGAGCGCGCAACAAACATCCATCCACACAAGCTTTCGTGTTTATATTATAGTAGGATACTTCAATTACAAGTCCAAGACTTTTCTACGTTTCTTCGGTGTTGTGTTCATACAAACAGAACAAATTGTTCCCGGCATACTCGAGTGTACGGCAAACAGCATTACTGGGCGTTTAAACACAGGTAATATCACTTACGCGTTTGCCCATGCTCGGCTGTACCGCCTTTTGTAACGAAACGCATATTTCGTTGCAATCGGTTCAAAATTATATAGATATACAGGGTGATTGGTGAATCACCTGCAATATTAAAAGAGAGCACTAGGTACTCGATTTTCATCATATTTATGTAATAAACTTAGAGGCATAGTTTTATCCCAAACTTTTCAATAAACGTATGAAGTGTGGCGGCTGTGATCAGCGGCTACAAGGCCGTTGACCCCTCCTCCGCCTTCCGTCTCACTCCGGCTGGATGAGCATGAATTACGTAATAATTTTTTTAACATTAGATTGTGTTTACTTAGTGGTAAATCAATATCTATTTTTAATAATATTTTTATTCGTTATATATGATCCCTACATATAAAGTCTTAAAGTATTATAAGTGATTCGCCAGTCACTCTATATACTACAGCAAGTGGTATGTGAAGAAATTCTTAAACCAGACTTTCTCAATAGGCAAGTTGTTATGTTAAATGTTTCCCTTATTGTAATGCACGTTTTTAGGCACCCAAACGCCTCTATCTTACTATTCTAACTTCATTATTCTTCAGCCTGTTACCTGGCTGTATATTTTAATCCGTTATAGTAGATAGTGAAACATAACATCTTTTCAGAGTTTTTGCTGCACTCGTACGGCCGCGTTCACTCGGGGAAGTACCACTGCCCTTCATAAAGTCGGCATAAAATAAGCATGACTTTTGGGGATGTCTGATGGCCATGTCTATCCTTTTCTTTTCCCACTCTTTTCCTCTCCAAATCCTTAATCTGGACATCATCTTATTCACTAAACCCATTCTATCTAATTTCCCAGGTTGACAACCTACAAAATGCTGCGTGTGCCCGTGGGCGACGGGATCGCTTACCATCAAGTGAACCGTCTGCCTTTTCATAAAAAATGCGTATTTTTGTTAGCTCTATAAAAACAAATAAAATTAAACCGAAACAAAACGGCACGGAACCCTTTGCATGCGAATCTGTTACGGACTTGTCCGTTTTTTCAATCGCAAATATGTTACCAATTTGCTAAAAGCTAAGGTTACTCCAACTCTTCTGATTTTTTGGGTGACTTTATGGCACATAAGAAACGGGAGGCAGACGAGCAAACGGTTCACCTAATGTTAAGTGACACCGTCACACGCGACATCCGAGGAGTCGCGAGTGCGTTGTCAACTTGGGAAATTGGATAGAATAGGTTTATTGTATAGATTGGGGATTTAAAGGGGATAGGAGTGCAAAAAGAAAAGGCGACCTCTCTAGTCATGCATATTTAATTTTTTTATGTATTTTGCTACTAGGATATATTATTATTTTGCAACTTGATTCATAGCTCTAACCTAAAGCTTTTGTTAGGCAATGCGAGATAATGAGGATTTACGGGGTACAAATAAGGAAAAAAGGGCAAGCGAACTGTCGTGACGTGTATACTTTGCAACCCGGCGCCACTCGCGTCTCGACTTGTGGGTCGACACCATTAGAGCGTTAAAGGCAGGCTTTTCGCTTATCTTAGCTAATATCTAATTCTAGGCTCACACGCCTCCGTGTTACCTCGTGTAGGACCACACCGCAAAATAAAAGAATTATTCACAGATACACATTTTGTATTCTTTTCAATTCTATAGCTATTTTTAGATTGGTCTATGTTAGCGGCTGTGTAAAGCATTGTTTCGTTCGGGTTTTGTTTCAATACTCTTATGGCCAGCTTTTGAAAGAAAGAATACAATACAAAAATGACTTACAATAAATAAACTGAATTTCAGCCATAATCATTTCAGCTATAAAAAATCTAATCGAACGAAAATTTCCGCCACTAATTAACTACATCGTAAGTTGATGTCAAAATAGCGTAGTGGTATGGGCCCTTGCTTTGTAAACCGGAGGTCGTGGGTTCAAATCCCGTAGGGGAACAATAACTTTGTGTTGTTTCTTGGTTGGATTAAGGTAATGCGGGCTTACCACCCGATTGCCACGAAAGATGATCCATGCTCCGGGCATGTAAAAAGTCGGTCCTGCGCCTGATCTCTCTCCTGTCATGTCCGAAATCCATCCCATCGGGCTTTGAGAGTTAAGGAACAGGAAGTGCATCTAAGTATACACTTATCCACTATACCGGTTTTGCTTTAAAATGCCCGTATTTTTTTTAAATCTTAGTTTATTGTACAAACACTAATGTCCTAAGTATTAGTTCGTCCAAAATATATTTTATATGTTATGAGTACAGATTTTTGTAAATTAAACCTGTGTAGTAAGTGAATACTGTATTTTCTGTCATTAGGGCGTTTTACATAAAAAAAATTCACATGGACACACAATCCTATAGTCATCAGTAGATCATACAAATGACTCAGAGAATCGAACCCGCAGCCGGGTACGTCTCAGTCATTAGTTAAGCAACTGCCCCACCGGCTTGTATACAGAATGATTGGTGAATCACTAATGATATTAAAGAATAGCACTCTGTACTCGATTGTCATCACATTTATATTATAAAATTATGTTTTTATAAACTGTGATCAGCTGGTACGCGCGAGACGACTCCCCGCTTCCGCCTTCCGTCTCACACCGGCCACGCCTTGTTTTTTAACTTTATATCGACTTTTTATATTTACTCAGTGGTAAATCAATATTTATGTTGAATAATATTTTTTGCCCCATTTATGATCGCCACATATAATATATTAAAGTATTGATAGTGGCTCATCAATCATCCTGTATATTGTTGATATAAACATTAGTATATAATATACATTAATACAATACACGTAAAAAATCTATGCGCAAAAAACGATTTCCAATACACATTTCAGATAATAGCTTGAACGAATCAACCTTGAAGTACCAATAAAAGATCCTAGGTAACAAAGTCTAGACTTGTGACCTATCTCGGTGCATTTAACCTCCGAACACAGTTATCCGATGCAGACTTACAAAAAACAGACGCGAAAAAAGTTTTAATAATGCAATTATTTTCGGTGCCTCCTTTGGATACGATTCTTGTTGTTCAGCGCACTTTACCGAACACTAAATGTGAGTTGCATTAGATTTTTTGCTAAATCCTTGAAATATTCGACATTGTCTTCAAATAAAGAAGTAATGTGTTCTGATCGTATAATTTAATGTATCAGAGGATATTATTTTGTGTTTATAATGATAATATTCGCCTCTGTAGCCTAGTGGTATGGGCTTTTGCTTTGCAAACCGGAAGTCGTGGGTTCGAATCCCGCGACAACAACTCAAACAAAAACGAAAAAAAAAACGAAAGTACAATTTTGAGGCGTTTGAAGTTATGAGTTATTTTCTGTGAAAATAAACTTGTTATTTGCCTTATTCTCAAAGCTATATATTAAGTGTCTTCATAGTAAAGTAATATGCCTTCATTTAAAACGTAATATATGTAAAAAAGGGCTATATGTGCAGTTTATAGGGTCGATAGATAATAGGGCCTTATTTTTCTGTATTTTTTATTAGTTTTACGAAAAGTGCTGTTTGTTCAGCCTTACATATTTAGTAAAAGACTCTTAGCATTTCTACCTATGCGGTTTATACGACAGATTAATTCCTTTTTCCAAATTTTCACTAAATTCTTTAGAACCGTTTAATATAGTTATAATATACTAGCTGCTTATTGCGGTCATACACAATCGATACTCCGCTCTTATTGGTCAAAGCGTGATGGTATATAGCTTATAATCTTTCTACCATCAAAATATGGGCTATACACTAAAATAATTTTTCAATTCGGACAAGTAGTTTTTTTATGGAAAGGAAGAGAAACGAGCAGACCGTTCAACTGATGTTCAGCGATCCGATAGACGCACACAACATCTGGAGAGTCGTGAATGCGTTGTCAACCTGGAATATTTGGATATAAGTCATTGAGTCGGGATTTGGAGGGAAAACGAGTGGGAAAAGGAAAAGGTAAGAATGGTCATACGGAATGCCCAAAAGTCATGCATACTTTATTTTATGCCAACATTGTAAAGGGCGGTGGTACTTCCCATGCGCTATCGTGGCCGTAAAGTGCAGGAAAAGCTGTTAAAAGATGTTATGCTCTACCACCCTCTGAGATTAGCGCGTACAAACAAACAAACAAACTCTTCAGCTGTGTAATATTAGTATAGATTAAGTGTAATAAATTTATGTAATATTTTAAATGACAAAACTCATTGGTCATTGAATTGTAAGGGATGAGCAAAATTTGTTTGTGTCTAAAGAAATTTGCATTCCTCGTATCGCCATCTTTGATTAAGTGGTAGTTGGTAAGGTACACGAGTTCCTAACGAGTTAGCATTAACTACGACAATCTCTTACATTTGTAAGGTGAAATCGATAGCTTAAGTGTTGAGAATCTCATAATTGTGGAACGATATAATCTCCCATATTATTTATATTGAATTACAAGCTTTTGCCCGCAGTAACCCTAAAACTTCAAGATTAAATTCGTCTTTGTTACGGAAACACATCACAGCAGTGTCAAATAAAAGGTCATATTAAAAATAAAGACATACAAGCGTACATAGCACACGTGTAAATGTAACGAAAATAATATTATGCATAATCAGACATATACAAAAATAATATTTTTTTTAACAAAAATGTTTACTTTTAAGGGCGTTTTTTGTTTGCACGTCGCAGTCAATGCCACTCAGCATAATGTTTTATAATACAAGAATAAGCAGTACAAGACTAAAACAGCGATTTTCTGTGTTCACCAGGAATTTAAAGTT
>JAOCPS010268419.1:0-13308 GCA_025505425.1 Graphium colonna | reverse complement strand
ACAAACACAAATAGTGCGACACATAACATTAAATATAATGTTTACCAGCATCATAGTAACACTCAGATTTAACTAGCCAAGCGAAGTCAGAGGAACGGAAGCAGGACATCATCATAAGCGAAGGAGATATCAATAAAAACCCTAGTAATACGCTCATTATGAGAGAAGTAATCCTAACTTCAGATATAAGCTATAAGATATATTGAGACTATCCATAGTAATCATGCCGCGTCTAAACCTAAATTGAGAATTAGAGAGCAGGCCTCTATACAAAATAATCTATTCTAATATATTTTTACAAAATGATCAAGAATTTTATCCGATATGGATGATACAGCGATGGGTCATAAGACGAAGGGTCATTTGGGTATTTACCAGATTTTGGAATTGGAACAATTCTTAATTCTTCCATGAATCTAGGACACACCCAGTTGAACATATTTTATTACAATACTAAAAAAGAACAATTTTGTAAAGTATGAAGAGTAACAAATATAGGAATAGGAAATACCGTCAGCACCTGGAAGGAATCTTTAATGTTTTCAAGAGCACAAGACTTCTATCAAATATAAAAGTTCTATCGGATGGAGAGTGAAGGACATTAGATAGGGCAGAAAAGAGTTCAGGGTAAGAAACAAAGGAAGAGGTCTAATTAATCCAAAAATATATTTAAACATTTTGTAGGATCATTGGAGGAATCAATATACTTGGCTAAAATACTATGAAACCTGAAATTCTACGCCATGCCAGAGATGCAGGCTAACACAGAAATAATGAATTACAAAATCTAAGCCAACCTTCGGATTTCTTTTTTCCTAATAGCCTTTTGGTTTTGGCAGATATTCTCTTTAATTGAAAATAATTGTCAATACATTATTTATTATGCCTGCCAAGAATAATTCGTGAGTCTATTAAAATCAAGAAACATACAAATTTCAATGGAGAGGATGGTTGGATGTTACCAACTGCTTGGGATCCAATTATAAATAAAATCAAGTTAAGAAATAATCACAACACTGCAAGACCTAAAAACGCTATAAGTAGTTACTGCGTAGATCGAAACAAAAATTAATATTGAAGCCGAAGGTATGCAGGATTACCAAGTGACACCAGGACATCAAACACCTCAATCCTACCCCTGACCATAAACGCTGCAAAGGGTTCGAAACGTCGGGTAATAAAATTTAAAAATATATCGCGATAAAATCCGTTAAGTTGTTTAATTTAAAAAGTAATATACAAATAGAAATTAAAAATTTAATTTAATTATTCAGTACTGGAACATGAATAAAATAAATGCCAATTTGTCCAACAAAAAATACATACTAAAGTTAAGCTTTAAATAAACTATAAAGAGTTCCATCGGGCATTCAAACCCGTGAAAATTAGCGTGACATTTTTTGCACGATTTGCAACTTGTACATAGTGCTGAAAGGAGTGTGAGCAAGGAGTTCACTGCTATATGCCATTATAGGACGTACGCAGATTTTGTGTAGAAGGAGCTTATGTCTTACGGACAGTTTGCTCAGGAAGTTTACAAGGACTTGGTGGCGGCCCGGTACGTTGACTGCTCTTTTCTTATCATTATTGATATGAGTGTATATACCTACATATTCCCGTCTTATGTCAACCCGAGATATTTGACCTTTTTACCATAGGGATCGGCTCGATAAAGTGGGTTATTTGCTGCAAATTTCTACGCAGGTAAGCTGTTGGATTGATGAAGGCTTCGAGCTTAGGTTTCTCCCTTGTATTGCTACAACCATTTCAGGATTAATCCCGTTTAACACAGTTAAACCTCTCAGACTTTCAGAGTGCCGCCCGTGTGGTGCGAGAAGAAGAAAGTCGAAATCATGAAGCACTAGGTAACTCTTGCTTTATGTGGCGTTTTGATAAGAGGTACCCTTGACACGAATTCTAAAAGAGAAGTTCGACAAGTATAATTGTATGCACAAGCCTATCTGGCACTTTTACAGCATACAATTTAAAATAAAATGTTCGTGGTAGATTCTGTCATGCGGCTTTTCGACTTCGTAGAAGGGGGCACCCATAGTCATTGGTTTGGAACAATTTAAGGCATCCAGAATGTATTCTGTGTGGTGGTGTATTTTTTGTAGGAAAAGCCGATTGGATCGTTACCCTACTTATTGACCTGGGATTAGATTATTAGAAAGGGAACTCTTCAATCTCACAATAATACTACGTGCTTATATTTTTGCCAAGCTACTAAGGTTTACGTTACGTTAAGTATGCTAATCACTGTGGCTTCCTTGCATTCATCTGAAAAGGAGCCATTGCCATGGAATATATTAAATATGTTCATAAATACGATTATTTAGGTGTATTATCTATATATACTTCACTATTTTATTTTAGCGACGCCGGGCTGGAGGTTCCAGTATCTTGTTTCAAAAAATTTTAGATTTAATTGTCTAAAGTTACGTTATTTGAAACTAACAAGGACTTAATGTGATTTTAGTTAGAAATCGATCTCCGAAAGGTTTGGCAGTTATCAAAAAAAAATAATTAAATAAATAACTAGTGCAGTACATGAAAGATGATATTAATATTTGCGTAATTGATGTTGTGTATATTTTAATTTTCATCGTGTTAAGTTAGATAAACGACAAAGATTTATTTATGTAATCTTTGTTGTAAACTCCTGACGAAAAAAGGAGTACAACGGGCTGACTGACACTTGGGATTCTTTTCCAGACAGCCTGGGGTATGGTGAGAAACTGTTGTAAATAAAAATAAAACAATTTTCTTTTCTCTCTTATGCACCTTCCTGGAATTTTTAGCACCAACTTAAGAGTGACTCTAAGATAATGCTGTTTGGCATTAAGAACGTCTTTGTACATTATACATACATCAATATATTATTAAAAATTATAAATAAAATAAGATTGCATTACATTGTTTATACAGATATCTCTTTTTGTAAAGATTTACGGTTAAGTGGGAGCATCAAATTAGGCGTCATGTTGGGGTCAAGAACTTGTCAGAGCTGAACACTTATATTTTAGTTATTATAATGTATATTTCATGCATTTTCAATATACATGCAATGTTTAAAATATAATTAAAGAATAAAAATATTTCACAACCCATAGAAAAACTTGACTGAAGTCGGTGTTCTTGCATAAACAATGTCTTTATTATCACGTGAACGGCGCATGCACTATTAAAACCGAAACAAAAAGGGTTTAAGTGTCAACTAGTTTAGTTTTTTTTTTTGCAGAAATTAGTTTCCCGTCATGGCAAATTAAATACAATTAAGATAAAATGTAGTATCTTCAAATAAATCTGCAAAAGGCAAGGATATTTCACGTTCCCACAAATCTTTAACTAAATCGTAATTAATATTGTTCTAGTTGGGTAATAATACAAACTACTATCCAAGGAAACTCTTGGTGTCCTTGTAAGATAAGTATCATGTGAAAGATACAAAGTAATACATGGCCGCAAAACACGGAGTTAGTTTTGTCGTTCGGAAAAAATAACACAAATAGAGCTTTAATTTATTGTTTTTCAAAGTGTTTACTTCGAAAATTTAAACATTTTTCCATTCATTCAAACCAGTTATTCAAACACTTATTCCACACCGTCGGTATTTCGAAAACGGCCAATTTGAAAGCATCAACTGCTTCTTGTCCAGATTGGAACGTTTGCCCACGAAGAGTTTTCTTAATTTTAGGAAATGTAAAGAAATTGTTGGGTCAGGACTGTATAGGAGTTGGTCAAGAATTTCTACGTTTTCCTGCTTCAAATTATCAATTGTTTTACTAGCGTTAATTGAGATTGCGTTGTCCTGGTGTAGGATGATGCGCCGCTTTAGGCTAGGTTTCCGAACTTCGGCGATGACATGTGGCAAAAAACCTGTGGTGTACAACTCTGTCTTAACTGTTCTACGATCTTCAAACGCAATTGTTGCATGAAATTTCAAGCGACAGCTACATGTTGATGTTCCGTTGGTATCAGCTATTGCTTATTAGCAATTTTTGATGGCACCCTATGGATACCGAATAGTGATAGGATAAGGAGTCTATGCTAGGGAAGCCTGATAAAAAATGTCCGATATTAATAACACGGTACCGAGAAGAGAGATAGGGGGAGGTGGAGGGGTTTAAAACTGGATCTGCTACGGCATTCCATTTTGCCTACCATACGTGCGAGAAATTATTCATTAGTTCCAACCAATAACCTGAATGTTTACGGCTTAGTGGTTTTTGTAACTATGGTCCCTATATTATTCCTTTTTTATGTTAATAAGCGTTGGTGTGAGCTAGAAATATTCTTAAAATAAACAAAAAGTGCTCATAATTAATAAATAAAGTTGTTTGAGCTGTGAACTCCCGTGCGAACTATATATGTATTCCTTACTTTTACTACTACTTACTACTACTATATAAGCATTAGGAACATTACTTAGCATTTTATAAACTTTTTGAGGTTTAAATCTATAGAGTTCCACCTTGCCTTTTATTTAAAAAGTGTTTGTATAACGATTTTGATCTAATTAAATTTTGCTAAGACTTTCTTTTTCGTGTATTTACATACTTCTCATATGTGTTAAATTTCATTAAATAAACCAAGAAAATGCTGTTTGTAATTTTAAAGTACATGATACAAAAATATATAATTTCTCATTTTATTATAATATGCTGTATGTATGCATAATTATGTTTTTTATAAACATTATTATACAATAATAAAATGAACTGAAAATCTTAATTATGATTACGTTGTCATTTGATATTGTGATTCGATTTATTTAAAAAAAAAGTTATGAATATAAAACAATAATTGTTTGTCATAATAGCATAATTTTAATTGCCTCTAAAGTGATTTTAATATTTTTTATTTATAATTATCTTTTAATAAATAAAGATACGTTGCATGAACTTTCTTAAATCAGACTATATATTCACGTATTAGATCGCAACTAATAAAATTATCTGAAATGTCTTCTCTTATTTCAACAATACCAGCTATGTGTTTTGTGTTTAATGCTTCTACACCATTTAGCTGGGATAAGTTCGAACTGCATATAATTACAGCACTGAAAAGCATTTAGAAAATCATATTATTTTGCAAGACATAATTGACATCTACAATAGGAAAATATGCAATACTATTGCCCTATTCAATTGTTCATATTAGAATGTCTAATGAAAGTCATTAGTAATTATAAATATCGCAGATACTCGCAAATTTTCATTTCTAAAGTTTGTTTTTTATTTAGAACTGATATCAAATGTTTATTTAAATGTTTCGGTCTGTTTTTTTTACTATTACGTTGTTTAAGAAAGAAGAAGAAGAAAGCACTAGTAGAATTGGTCTGAGCTCACTGTTTTCTTTTTATCAGTCAAGATCATCAATTTCAATAAAATTTTATACCTTAAATTACATCAATCAAAAAAATTACTTGCCTCACGTTTTATTGATAGATTATTTTTAAATATCATCAATAAATTCGATATTACGTTACTCGCTTATTATTCTTCTTATTACTATATTTACTATTGGCCTCATACCAAACTGTCCGGAGTTATTTATAGGAAAACTTTATTTATATTTAGACATTTTTATATATACGTTCCTTTACATTTACAATATTGTTAACAAATGCTAACCATATTGTAAATGTAAAGTGGATGTAATGTGGATACCGGTGGACCTCCATAGTATGTACGCCCAGGCTGGTACAGAGGGCACTGCCGGTCTGGAATCCCCTGTCCTCCAAACTCGTGGGATCTTAAATGGAAGAATACAAAACTCAAAAAAAAACAAAAATAAGGGCGACCATGGCAACGAACTAGGGAACAACGGCAAGCGCATCGATGTGGCTGTAGAGGATAAGGGAAACCGGGCCTCGGGTGGGGTCCGCTGGGAACTGCGTGATTCGCTCTCCAGGAGGGGCTCACCCGTGGCCGTGGCGAGGCCACTGAGGCTGTCCAAGCTGAACAGCAGCAGTTGCGCTTCGATATAGGAAATCCGGAAGTAGGTAGAGCGCTCGAGGTTGCGCTCCCCTTTCCCCGGCAGATTCTGGCGGAAAAGGTCACGAACGCCAAAAGAGGAGGGATTAGTGGGCGCCAAGGTATCGGCGCCACCAAAGCGGGAGCGCGAACTCGCACTATAGGCGAAGGTGGCACCCGGCGAGCCCTCCTCAGAGGATCTTACTGGCACGCCCGACGCGGTGTTGGAGGTGATTTCCAGCGTCATCAAGATGTCAGCAAAAATGAAGTACCAGCATGTATCCTGGGCCTGCGAGGAAGTGATGAGCATAGCCGTGCGTGCAGGCCAATCGCAGGAGGTTACCCGTCTGCAGGTTGAGGTGGCCGCAAGTAGGGCGGAGTTGGAGGCGGTGAAGGGGCAGGCGGTAGCCCCCCGCAGTTGAGTCGGGAGGAGATCCTGATTATGGTGGACTCCTGGCTTGCGAGCATTGAGGACCGCCTACTGTCCGAGCCGAGGCTATGCCCTCCGCTAGTGACAGACACGCTGCCACCCGCGCCGCAGGAGCTGCTGGCGCCCGGCCCGACGCGGTGCGCGTTGCTGCCGTCCCAGCCGAGGAGCAGATAATGCCCACCCCTGCTACATACGCAGAAGTGACTAAAAAGGGGAAGAGGAAGTGCAAGAAGAGCCTGGCGGTCCGCGAAGCTGACGTTGTCCGCACGGCACGGCCCAGCCGGGCGCAGATCAGCCCACCTGTCCGCTGCCGCCAACTACCAGTGTTGTTTGGCTTTCATGCCCATCGCCACCGCCTCTCCCCATCTCCCAACCCAGTGAGGAGGGCTCGAGCGTGGTCGCAAGAGGGCCGAGGGGAAAAGTGCCCAAACCTGCGACGCCCTCCGGCAAAAAAAAGAGAAGAGGACCCCCGGCGGCGATTGCACGTCCCGAAAACGGCTGCAGTCCTAATATCACTGCCGGAGGGGTCCATGACAACCTACGAGGCCGTCATGGACAGGGCCGAGAAGTCGGTCGAATTTTCGGCCCTGGGCATCGGTGGGCTGCGTTTCCGCACGGCCTGAACTGGGGGCCATATGCTTGAAGTGGATGGCGCCAATAAGGGCGACAAAGCCGATGACCTGGCAGCCAAACTACGGGAGACAAATGACGATGTCGCCCGCGTCTTCAGGCTGAAATTTTGCGCAGAGATGCGCATCTCCGGTCGGGAGACGCGGCGACCACTCAGACGGTGGCCATGCAGGTGGCGAAGGTTGGGGCAGGGGGGTTTCCCCCAGGAATCCCCCCAGTGCTAGCTTCCTCGCAGCAATCCCCAGGCAACGTCTCGTCTGACCACCGTGATGGAGTGGCTGACAGGCGGCAAACAAACACTGTGCGATCGTGTACTCTCAGGACGGATAAGTGCGATCGTTGTCGTTTGACGAAATGTCGAAACCCTTGCGGGACGCCTCCGGGCGTTTCATAAAAGGCCCTTCTCATGGCTACCCCCGACGTCGCTTCCACGTTGAAGGCTAGCCGTGCACCATCTGCGGCGAGCTTGATCACTCCTTAGCGGAACTTGTAAAGATAGCCAAAGAGGACCAAGAGGAGATCATCAGGGTCGCCCCAAAGTCCTCAAATTTGAAGGGAACCTTCCAAAAGGCGATTAACGTGGCATCATCGGTGAGTTGGTGCAGCGCAAAACCACCGATGAGGTAAGACAGCTTCAGAAGAGGGTGGACTGCCTCATTAAAGAGGTCGCTGAAGCTATGGGGTGGCCTGTCTAGGCCCCGCCAGCTGCAATGTCAGTAGATCTTTCATATTGAGAAAACCATTCGCAGGGTAGTGATATAGGTGAGAGCTTTCACGCGGGCCTGCATTGCAGGCATTGAGGACAGGTTCCTGCCTGAAAGGCGCATCAGGCCATGGTTGATAGTGGACAGGGCTGCTCCCACCTCTGGCCCTACCCCGACCGTGATGGCTCCTCCTCCGACCCGAAAAACCGCAAAGGGCAAAGGGTAGGGGAATAAGACGGTGGATCCACCAGCTACAACTGAGATGGCGGAAGTCTTATCCCAGATAAAAGACGCCTTTCTTCCCTCCAGCACTCCGTCCAACGAGTGAACTGAGGTGGTAAGGAGGAAAAAGAGAGGCGCCAAAAAGGCAGTGCTGCCTGTTGCCCCTAACAATGTCCCATCAAACTCTTCGAAAGGGACGAGCAAAGGAAAGGGCAGGAGAAAGGAAAAGGAAACAGAATCCGAGCATAGTGGGAGGAAACTTGTTCCTCCCATAACTGCGGCCGTGGTAGTGACGCTCACTCCGGAGGCTGTGGAGAAGGTCGAGACGTACGAATCACGTAGACACGGCTGAGCACACGCTCGTCTTGTGCACGAGCTGGGACGCTCAGCGCGCTACGCTCATTGGCGCAGTTCAGCGGGACTTGTCATTGCCGGCTGTCATCCTGATCGGTGGCCGACAGCGAGCAGAATGGGGCCATCGTCACCTCGTATACACGCGAGGTGATTACGGCCAAGAGATATGCCCTGCGGGAGCGCGAACGGGCAGACGAAACGCTGCCATCCCGCAGGGCTCCGGTGAGGGGCCGCCGGCGTGCACAGTATGCCACAGGCCTGCACTAGACCACACGCGGCAGGTCGGGGGATCTGTCGCGCACAATGTGATGGATGACCCCCCTTTAATTAATTTCTAAGCCCTCCACATACAAGTCGGGGTGTGGGTAAACTAAAGTAGATACCACGACCCGGTCAGGCGAAGGAGGAACACCGCGGGTTTTAGGTGCCTTGCCAGCACGGACGGCAAAGTCCTAAATAGCATTCCCCTCGTCAAAAAAAAATACATTCAGTTTTATATATCATCAGTATTTTGCATTGCCATTGCTTTTTTCAAAAACATGTTAAATCAATAGTGAAAGAATAATTATAGTTATTACATTTTTACGGAATATGTGGCAACATTTAACTAATGTTGATGCCTTGTAGTAAGTATAAGAATCAAAACACACCCACACACACACGAGAGATAGAGAGAGAGAGAGATTGAAATCTTTTCCGCCCTTTGCGCGTAAATAATTATAAGTTATTTGTAATACAACCACTAAGCTGTTTTTAATTACCGGAAATGTACCAATTCGGCTCGCATGTATAGGGTTCTGTACGTTGAATATGTAAATTTTAATTTAATTTAGTAAAGAACTATTTAACGTATTTTGACCGACTTCAAAAGGGAGGAAATTTCTCGATTCAAATGATTATATGTTTTTAATGTATGTTCACGCATATCTCCACCATTTATTAACCGATTTTAAAAATACTATTTGTATCTTATCGGGTATTCTCAGCATGGTCCCGTAAAATTTCCATGAAAATCAGATAGTTTTTTTTTTAAATCTGAATAACAAAATTTATTTTATGTATTTTCGCGCATATCTCCGTCATCTATAAACTGTTTTCAAAAATTATTTTTATATGATAGAGCATTCTCCTTCGATGTTCCCATAGAATTAAAATAAAATGTTTCAATAGTTTGTTCTTTGAATAAAACAACCAAAATTTAGAAATGTTCGCACAGTTCTCCGCAATTTACGAAATGATTTGAAAAAGATTTTTTTTATCTGATAGGGTACACTTTTACAATGATCCTACTAAGTTTTTATAAAAATCCGATTAGTAGTGTGTTTACAAAATCGAAATAACAGAGAAGATATGTTGCAAGGTACACTTTTAAGGCGTTTGAAGTTCATTTATGTAATTTGAATTCTTTGAAAATTAAGTTGTTGTTTCTCTATTGATACATTTTATTTAAAATAAATTGACAGCGATATGCGATCATGATACTACACGTCTATCTTTGAAAGGAGATTTCCTTTTCAATCTGACGTAGGTTCCAAAAAAAATTACATTCTTTGCAAAATAACGATTTGCTCGAACACAAGTGTATTTAATACGTAAAACGTTCCTTGAATTTTTTATTTAAAAGTCGATTAAAGTTTTACTATAAATACTACGTACAAAATTTCATATTTATAGTAGTTTCTTATAAAACAAATGAAATGTTTCTTTCACTGAGGCTGATAAAACGAAGTCGCCTG
The DNA here is from genome assembly GCA_025505425.1 of Graphium colonna. Classification (NCBI taxonomy): domain Eukaryota; kingdom Metazoa; phylum Arthropoda; class Insecta; order Lepidoptera; family Papilionidae; genus Graphium; species Graphium colonna. Next base: position 3,254 of record JAOCPS010268419.1, on the reverse strand, counting down.
AGTGGCTTATATTTTTATATAAGTCTTGCCAGGTACTCTTCGTAATTTATTACAACGATTATATACCTTTTTTCTTGTATTGCGGTTACGTCGTGTTTTATTGTTATTTATTTTTATACGAATGGCATAATATCATAAAAGAAAATCATAGAAATCATTGCTTGAGATTGAAGTTATGACTATTATATATATTATTTTTTGGTATTTTAAAGTTAATAAGTTGATTTATAATATTTTATGTACATATTTTAAGTGGTTTGTTTTAGCGAGGCATCACTATGAGATTACAGCGTCTTATTGTAAAAGTCCTTTTTATTGTCGTTTTTGTACGTTTTTAAAACAATTAAAGTGTTAACAGTGATTTTAGTTTAGAACTAAACGCCGAAAGATTCAGCAAATTTACGTTAACATATCACTAGGTGTTTCAGTTTAGTTATTTAATTTCACCTACAATAGCAATATTTTTGTATGTGTATACACACACACACACAAGCGCGCGCTTGTGTGTGTGTTTGTAAATCAAGTGAATGTGTCATAAAATCTTATTTAAATTGTACTTTTAATGAAAACATTTTCTATACAAATATGTTATCTAACGTGCAATTCTATGGTTTCACCAAACGGCTTATATAGAAGATCAATCTAATCAAATATTTTTTTTGTTTTATTGTTATGTAATTAATTTAGTTCATTTTTTACGTGTTATATAATTGATTTGGCTGATCAAAGTTTAGATATTAAGTTCCAAATATATTTAGTTAATTTTAATTACATGTTTATTATCTTTTAATAATGTGTATGTTCTAGTTTCCCACAATACAGGTTGTCCAAGTGTGGGAGCTAGTCTTCTGTTTGTAACATACACTTATGAAATAAGTGATTTTATAATTATTATTACAAGAAACCCCATACATATTTTACATTTCCCGTAGTAAATGTCATTTCATATTTCATCCGCTTTAAGTTTTATTTACAGAACAAAATGTAAAATGTGACCGGCCCTAAGGACCATTCTATTTTTTATGCTTAAATTCTTCAGAATCGGTTGAGCCATTTTCAACCAATTCTATTCAATTTATTACGTTAATTTATGGATAATTGAAATATTTTAAGTGTTTTGCACATGTCTATAATTTATGCTAACCCATTTTGCAGGAAGCATTAGTTTAATTCAGGCAACGACTCTTAATGTTTTAGAAACTCAAAGAATCAATTATATTTTAGATATATTTTATATTTCAATATACACTTTTTTCATTTTGAGTGAATTTTAACCATATTAGTGCGCAATTGTTCAGACCTAAGGCAAACGCCTTAGTTTTGAACAATTGTAGTACAAAACGTAATATTCTGTAAAATCAATAATATATGACAATATATAAAATACATAGCTTTGAATATTACTTGGAAGATCGTATTTTCTCATTTTTAACGTTCTCGATAGAAACTAGAATGGAATCTTCAAGCACGACTACATATCTTAGTTACGAAATAATACACTGTACTGCATATGAACTTCTTCATACCATCTACACAAAAAAATAGTAGTATTAGTTTTAGCTATTTTACTTCAGTTTAGAATACGTTAATGGCAGCTTGTAGTAAATTTAGCAAATGCGAACGTCTTTCATGTTTCCGCAAATAGTTTCCGAATTATATTTTAGTGATATTGCTTGAGTTGGGGAACAAAACAAACTACGACCCAAAGAAACTTTCGAGGTGGGTGTCCTTGTAAGATTCACATCTCGCGTAAAGTACAAAGTAATATTAGGGTGCAAAGTAGCCTTACTATAAATCAAACGTATATTTATAGCGAGAAGGGTGGGAAAAAAACGTTATCAAGGTGTGATGAGTGTGATGTCCTTGTATTACTTGAAATCATTCAATTTAACATATCGGAAGAAGATACAAGATCGTTTGCTGGGTATCTTTAATCTTGATTTAAAAAGAGACGTGAATAGTTGAATGTTAAGTTTATTTGGACTTTATTTCACAATAATTATAATTATTTTAAGAACGATATAGATATGTTGTGTTGATTTTAATTATGATAATTTATAATTGTATATATGGTAAATACACTTGATCCTGAATAAAATCACGTAGAGTTTGTATCGGTTATTTCCATTTTGAATATGGAACTATCTTCACTGTCTTAGAGTCTCCTTGTATAACTGGCAAAAGAAATGATTAGAATCGTATATTTTGTTATCATATGGAAACTTAAGAATATTTCATTCCATCTTTTGTAAACGCACAAAGCCAACTCTAGCATCAAATTATGTATCCCTCATAAAATTGTAAATACAACTTAAGCTTTCATGGTTTTCTAAAAACATTTCATACTCATGAGGGCAATAGTAACAAACTTAAATAATTCTCATTTACTTTTTGTAGATTCCATAGTCCATGAAAAATTAATAAATAGAGATGACAGCCTAATAGCGAAATGTTTGTCATAATTTAAAGTTTATACCGTTATCATAAAACAATTTAAACAGTCGTATATACTGTAATAAAAATAATTGTGCGACAAATTAAAAAAACAAAAAGTTTATTCTTTATATTATTACATTTTTCAATTTCGATTATGGTTATAATCAAAGAAGAAAGATATAGTAACATCGAAGTACATAATCGATTTAAACGTTTATTTTCCATTTCATCCTTTTAACTAAGACAAACGAGGTAGATTTGTTAATTATAAAATACTTGCGTTTTCATTATATATTAAAAAGTTAACTTTTACTTTTTTAATTATTTTCTGTGTGAATGTAAATTGAAGAATATTATTTAACTCAGAAAAGTTGATGTAATAACGCGATAGTTAAAATTTACTTGTATTTTTACTGTTTGTCTGCTTGTGTCGATTTCACTTAATAATGGAATAATTATACACTTTTATACTTTTCCATATATATAAAAGTGAAATGGGATTCATTAGCAACGGGTCAAAATTATTACATTGATTTTTTATGTGCATCATAAGACGGAAGCAATAGTACGAAAGGAGAAAACATGCTTGATTAATACAAAACAATATGAATAATAACTACTATTGAGACGATTAATGGTAATACGTAAGATAGCAATTTAATATTTGTTAAATTGATCCATTACTAAGTAAACTCGTTATCTGTTTAACAATTTTATCACATTTGATGAAAATCTTTCTTTATAGCCATACTTCTTCTCATTACCCTCCATCCAGATTCCTTCTCATTACATCGAATTCGCGTCATAGCAGACCCCAG
>JAOCPS010268310.1:0-13310 GCA_025505425.1 Graphium colonna | reverse complement strand
GTGACACCATGTTAATTTGTTATCGATCGTCAAACCAAGAAATTTTGTGTAATCAGCGTTTTCAATTTGATTCCCATAGTACATTATATTTAAATTTATATTTCTTATGCATCTTTGGGTGTTGTCGAAAACTATTGGTGGAAGACTAACTAAATCCACTTTACCAATTGGACGGGAATTCTCCACTACTAACGCTTGGCGCTTGGTTGGATTAACGTTCAGACCAAACATACTTGACCAATTAGTTGCATGAGTATACAATTGTAAATCATCTGCATAAAGATGATACGCACAACGAAACTTATGTGTGATGTGGTTTATTAAAACGGAAAATACTATAGGGAATAGTATGCCGCCTTGAGGGACACCGCTAGTAAGATTAAGCCAGCTGGATGACAATTCACCTACATTAACTGACCGCTGGCGCCTTAGAAGATACCAAGAGAAATATTCCACGACATCATCGAGTGGGAAAGAATGGCATGGCAGCAATGAATTGACGGTATTAAAGGCATTTGAAAAATCGAGTACCGTGCCCAGGTCTAAAACCAGATTAAAAAGTAAATATCAAATTGTAGCTTGGAACAAATTTTGGAAATTTGATTAAGGACACAGGACTTTAATACTTTGGAAAAGAAGGGTAGAATAGAAGTAGGACGATATGGGCCGGAAAAGTAGGATTAGAACACTCCGAAAGTAGCCGTAAATTTTACGCCACAAAGTGGGGTAAGTTCCAGTGTCTAAGGAAAAATTGATAATATAGGAAATGACAGGAAGTAAGTGATCAAGGATGGGAACAATCATGCGTCAACCGGTATTATGATATCGACTGCATTTGATTTGATTGCAAGGATAATATTTTTGATTTTATCAGAAGAAACTGGAGAAAAACATAATGGAGTAATATTAGCCCGCGTCAAACCATTTAAGTAGGAGATAGTATCACGTATCGTCTGAAGATCCATAGATAAAGTTGTAGAAAAATGTGGATTTAAATCATCCAGACTCATTAACATAGGAACGTTTAAAAAGTATGACTTACCGATACCAAGACTTCCAAAGAACTTCCAGATACCGGCAGAAGTTGAAGCAGCAATATTATCCAGAATATATCGGCGTTAAGCATTGCGTATCAACTGATTACACCGATTACGAGCAGTTTTGTATAGAGCCCAATTTCCCTCAAATCGGTGTTATTTGAATTTCCGGAATGCTCCATCTCTACGACTCATAGCACTTCGAATATCTTTACACATCCATGGAGCCGGGGGGCACCTCACCCTAACTTCTTATGTTCTAGGAACCAAGCAGCCCTTTTCGTATTGGCATCACCCTCGCCGCGCTTTACGTGCTCAGACTTCACCTGCAATTAAAATATTGATGTCAAAAAGGTGTTTTCTACTCGCCACGAATGCGTCTTGATAAACGCCACTCTCTAACGACGTCTAACATAACCGAAAATATACAATACAAAACTATAAAAAACTAATATTTTACTAATCTGACTTTTCATAATCCATTAACATCATAGATGGTAATTTTTGATCGATTTCTAGACTAGTAGAACGATGGGGACATGATTAGAAAACTAGAGTTCGTGGGTCGAATCCCATGGGGGAACATTGGCTTTGTGTTATTGTTTCATGGTTTGGTTTGGGCAAAGCGGGCTGATCACCCGATTGTCTGAAAATAGAGCTGATTAATGTATTTGTTGGGCATGTTAAAAGTCGGTCTTGCATTTGTCGTCATGTTTCCAATTCGGTCGTGACGGATATCCGTCCCATCGGGCTATGAGAGTAAAAAAAGAGAGTAATCCTGTGTTTACACTTTTGCATTATAATATCTCCTATGCAGTTGGCCAATTTACTCAAGATTGACTGCCGAAGCCGTTATTCGGACTTAATATGGCAATTTATGCGAGCATGTGTAAGTCAAATTCCTTACAATCTTAACTTTTGCAAACAACTTAAATATTGGAAGTATTGACCTAATATATAAAAGTTGATGCAAAAATGATTATTTTAAGCGAATAGCCTCCAAATATAACGGAATTCGAAAAAAATGTATAATGTTTAGGAATAATTTAATTACTTTTTATTATTTTTCATGATTGATAAATTAAATAAAATAACTTGCACACTCAAAATAGGAATTGCAATTTAGGTCGATTTAAAACTCTGAAGAAGTACTTGAGTCTGTGTATCCTCATTTTATTGCCGCAACATCTGAATAAATAGAGGTATACAGCTCTAACATATCAGAGTAATAAAAATTAAATATGCTCATCTTCAACAACTTCAACTTCAACTTCAGACAAATTCATCTGTCTTTTTTCCGTATAATACCCTTAGGAAGAAGAACATATTAACTCTCTCCAGTTTAGTGCAGTCCAGTTCTTGGTCTTTATCTTTTTCATTAAAAAAAGTAGAGCACGTCATGGTTTCCTATTTTGTTAATACTTATTTTCAGATAATATTTACGAAAGTAAACACTAACAAGTTTATTTTCACAGATAATTACGAAAACCGACTTCAAACGCCTTCAAAGTGTACTTTTGAAATATATCTTCTTCGTCATTTTGATTTTAAAAACAAACCACTAATTCGATTTTTATAAAAAAATTGTATAACCTTTGTGAAGAGAGATAAAAAATATATTTTTTAAATCAGTTGCGGAGATATATGCGAACATTTATTATATTTTATTATATATTTTATTATATATATATTATAAATTTTGCTATTTTTATTTTAAAAACAAACTAATCAAACGATTTTTTTGAAAATTTTATCGGAAATTTTCAGAAAAATCGGTTGTTTTCAAAAAAGAATTTTCTTTCAAGTTAAAGAAAAATTTTTGAAATTGGTTCATAAATGATGGAGATATATGCAAAACGTTAAAAAAATAATTTTGTTATTTTCATTTGAAAGAAAAAATATGATCATTCAATAGGATCATTCTAGAAAAATGTCCTATAAAATAATAAAAATCAAAATCGGTTCAAAAATGGCGGAGATATGTGCGAACGTATATAAAAAAACCTTCCTACTTCATCTTTCAACTATTGGAAAGGTATAGGCTTCCAACTCATAGTTGCAAGTATAGAGATATAAGCGTAACAGTTAAAAATAGTTGCGCGTAGAATTTAAAATTACAAGAATTTCAGTCACTTCTGTGTACTGGTGGGTCTGTGCGATCTTACCAGACGTACCGGGGATTCAGATAAATAGTTTTAAAGGCAGAAAAGATAAAATCTCCGAAATTATGGATCATAAACAAAAAAAAATAATTAAAATTGTTTGTTTCCTTTAGGCTAACGAAATAACAAACAATTACATAGTAATTAAAATAACTTTGGGAATGTGTAATTTACAGAACTCGCAAGTCCGACCTGACTTTGGCATGTTTTTTCGTAAGAGAATTATGTTTACACAATTCTTTTTAAGTAAAAAAAGAATAAAATATTATATTTTAAATAGAAAAAGGCTCATTTAATTTTAATTTGTATTAAAGTTTTGCATCCGCCTAAGATTGGATATTTATTAAATACAGTTTCATTAGCACCCTCTATAAATCTTCTTTCACAATAATCCATAAACCAAGCTTCTCTGGAATATGCCTGCAGTCGTTCTATTTTCTCATAAAGTTTGTATGTTTTATAGATGTGCTAGTAGTAATTACGAATCAAAGAATATGGTTATCGAAGGGTTATCGAGGTTACTCCTTGTTCTTGGCAATATTTTTGTTCTGTGACTATAAACATGTCTTGTTGGTCTTATGCGTCCGCTTCAGTACAATAACTGCACATAAGTCTGTCATAAATGCAATATGTTGGCACCAACATTAACACAAAAAACAATAAATATAATTCTAGTGTATTTCCTTTATCTGTGGTTTTTGAATAGTGTGCTATAATAAATATCTTATTTTTGTTCTAATTTTAATTTTTCACATTATCTAAATCTGACCAATAGGATAAGTAAATTAATTTTGAAGAAAAATATTAGTGGTAGATTAAAATTTGTAGTAATTCTGAGGAACGCAGAAAAAGTTTTAGTTTATCCTGTTGTATGTATTACTAGGCATAAATATACTAGTAAATCCTATAATTTGTTGTATTATGGTGAATATAAGAACTGTGGAACCTTAATTGTAAAGACTAAAAGGCAATACGAAAAGAATTATAAAAAAAAGCTTACCTATTCGTTTGCGATATCTAGCCTATTTATTCAACTCAGTGTTAGATGGTGCCTTCATGCTCGGTACTATCGCATGTCACAATTTTTTCCTTTCAACTGAATCAACTACATAAAAGTAGGGTCAATATGATGCTTAATTCTCTATTCTTTCGAAAATCTTCTATAGCCTTAGAATTATTTTTATTATTTTACAGGCATGCAGGTTACTCACGGTGTTTTGCATGACCGCTGAACAAGTTGCAAAACAAAATTTTATATTGCAATTGAGATTTAAAAATTCCGTCTGCACTGGGGTTTGTTTGTGCTGTATTAAAGCAGGCGCCCGGACAATGAGCTACCACTGCTCTTAAGACAATAAATTCATAAATCTGTTACTGCTTGTACGTATAAATTATTTTAATATTCCCGTTTCACACAGCTATCATCTGAATATGGTTTTTACTTTTTTGAATTATTGTCTTTATTACAAAATACCTTCTCCAATGTATAATCTGATATACATTTTTAGAATATCCAATCGTGTATATAGTTTTATGCGGGTATCTAAATTCGTCTTGGGTAAACAGAATTGAAGGCAAGCGCCTGGACAATGGGCTGCCATGGCCCTTTAAACTTTTTTATAACCTGTGTTGTTCCACGCCCATTCATTTTGATGCCTTAATTTAGCTCTTCTAATGCTTCAACGATAATTACTTGTGAGTACAGATTGAAATGAGTTGGCGAGAGCACACTACCTTGCCGGACATACCTTTTTATGTCCAATTCGTTGGTTTCTACTGCGCGGACTGTAGCTTTCTGATTCTAATACAGACTTTGGATGATTCGTATATCTCTGCCATCTAGCCAGATGTCTTTCAATATTGCAATAAGGCGATCGTGCAACACTCGATCAAAGGCTTTTTCGTAGTCAATGAAGCAGAGAAAAACGTCTTGCTGTCTTGTTTTGCACTTCTGAACCAAAACTTGCAAGTCGAACAGAGCCTCTCTTGTACCGACACCAGCTCTAAATCCAAATTGGCTATCCCCTAGCTGTTCATTACATTTTCCTCTTATTCAAGCATGTTTAATGTTTTTGAAACAACTTTAACACTTGGCTCATGAGGCTGATTGTTCGGAAATCCCCAAATCATCAAAAATTATTGGGCGAGTACCTAATAACTTTAGATACAATGATGACACAGTCCTTATAGCATTTACGGAAGCAGAATTGCAACGTATCTTCGAATGAATGTCTCTAAGACGAAGGTTATGGTCATCTCTAAAAAAATAGCTCTAGACCCAGTGATCTCTGTAGCGGGCGAAATGCTGAAGCGGGTGCGTAAATATAAATATTTTGGTACATGGTTGAACGAAAATTGGGATTATGATTTCTAAATATAAACCCGTATTGAAATCGCCCGTCGTTCCTTTTTTAGCAAGAAAAAGCTTAACTGCAGAGGCAGTTTGAAAATATCTTTACGCACCCGACTACTGCAGTGCTGGCCCATTGTTCTCTACATGTGTGAAGCATGGACGCCTAAAGGAACTTTGCTTAAAGTGTATAGAAACTTTTGAAATGTGGACCTACAAATGCATGCTGGCCATTAGCTGGACCCATAATGTGACCAAAGTTGAAATGCTATGTCAGGCAAGCAAACAACTCCAACTATTGTAAACCATCAAGACGCGGAAGGCTGTTTATCTGGGCCTTGTGCTGATGCACTATAGATACAATCTCTTGCAGCTGATTATGATGGTTAAGGTGGCGGGCAAAATAGCCGTTGGCCGGAGTAAAAACTCCTGGTTGAGCAATATCCGCGAATGGACTGGGATAGAGAGTACCTTGGAGCTTTTCCACGTTGCGAGAAACCGGAAGAAATATGCGGAGCTGACTGTCACTAGTTGGAGAGGTACTAAAAGAAGAAATTTAAGCTGTCCCACGGTCTCCACTAACAGCAATTTTTGACAAATTTCCCGAGCTTATCACATCAGTGTTGGCGGGCAACCACGGAGTCGATTGCTGAGGGTACCAACTCGGTGGCAACCTTCGCCCACCGATTCGGGTACATTTGACTGATGTGAATGGTCTGATCCCATTTTAGTTTAGCAGATTTTAATGCAACATATGTAACTCCTGTCTTGGAAACGTTACGTAGTGTTTTGAACGCGGTTCAGTCTTTTTATTCCTGGCATGCTAAGTTCCATTGCTTTTCGGCAAACCTTAAGGCGGGTCTTTTGAACAGTGGCAAGGAGCCATGTTTGAGCACCGTAGGTAAGGATGGGTACGGTACACATATGAAATGAAAGATCTCCCTTTATAAGCACCTGTAGTGTCATGGATCAGTAGCATTTCCAAACGTTGTCAATACGGCGATCTATTTTTTTGTCTTGCCTGTTGTGAAAAGAAACTATGTGGCCCAAGTTTGTATACTCATCAACATATTGTATCGCTTGTCCATCTGCTCCAACCCGGATTTTTGTGCTGTTCGTCATTAACTGTGTTTTAGACCAATTCATGAAAAGTCCCACTATTGACTTGCAGTACTCAGGTCTTGGAGCATAAGCTCTACTTAAGATGCTGATGGGGCAAATAAGACTATGTCACCAGCAAAAATAACATTTGTTAAAGATTTGCATGCGATAACTATGCCTTTCATTTCCCATAATACTACAAGTGACTTTAAAATCTCTTCAAGCGTGCTATGAAATATTTTTGGTGACAACGGACCGCCTTGCTTGACTCCTTTTATTGTGTCAAATGATATACTACAAGAGTTTAGTTTTATATTACCTGTGCTGTTATGGTAGATTATTTTCAAAAGGTTATATCAGTTTCAGGCTATCAAAGGCTTTGCATAGTCAACGAAGGCTAAGTAAAGTGGAATGTAATACTCTTTATGTTCCTCTAGTAATTAATTTAGGTTGTGAAAATGATCGGTAGTAGAAAAGTGTGGACGGATTCCAGCTTGTTCATGTGGTTGGTTCGTATCAAGTATTCCTGCTGGTTTGGTTCTGTATGATTTTGATAGAATCTTATAGATGTGAGATATCAGGCTTATCGGTCTATAATTGGTAATGTTCGATATGTCGCCCTTTTTGTAGAGTTGAGCAATATTTGAATGGCATATTTTTACGAATCTGTCCAGTATCTGAAATGAAATTATAAAAGTTTGTAAGAGGAGGTATTGCTGTTTGTGATCCATTTTTAATTTTTCTATAGAGATTCCATCTTCTCCAGGACATTTTCCAAATTTCATAGGTTTTAAGGCGTCATGAACTTCCTTGCACGTGATTAAGGGTACATTAACAGAACGAGAATATTGCGAGTTTTTTGTGAAACTGAGTGCATATTTCTAAAACTTTATCTCTGCTATTGTATTTAACTGAGTTATTCTGTAAACTGTTGATCCATCGTCTTCCTATTAATGTTCCTTGTTTTGCTGTTCTTAGTGAAGTATTTCTTTCTACGGCCGAGTTAACAAGTCACAGTTATAGTTTTTAATGTCATGTCGCATACTGCGTTTGACTTATTTATCTAATTTTCTGTATTCTTTAGTTTTAATTTCATAGTTTTGCTTATCTTAAATTAGTTTTTTACACTTTTCTGATAGCTTTTTGTTTTTTAGCTGACATTATTTTCTTTCAACTGTTTTTAATATGGCATACTATTGTATTGTACTGCTTATCTACATCTTCAATTTTTGGGAATACTTAATTGATGAAACAAGTTTAAAAGCTCTTAGTTAAATTGATTTGAATTTTATAATCAATAAGTTTATTGTGTCGTTTTCATTTCTTGGTAAAAAGTTTCGTGCGGTAAATTCTGAAATTAAATATAATTATTGCGCATATTGGTTGATAGTTTGAACTGAATTTAATCCTACCAAGGCAAGAAACATGCTTAACTACTTGCATATCTGATGATGTTATATAATTGGCTTCATTTTTAGTTTTACTATAAGGTCCCTTCCTAGTTCAACGCCTTTGTGGTTTCTTAAAGAAGTACATGTCAGCGATATACAAATTTTGACCAAAAGCGAATTGAATTAGTCTTTTGCCCCGATCATTGCTTGTTCTAAGAACATGTTGACCGACTGTATCCGTTTCTAGCTTTTGTCCAACCGTTGCATTAAAGTCCTTAATGCAGATGTTCCATTTACTTTGGTTCTCATCACAGGCTTTGTTAAGAAGCATATAAAAATCTTCAACTTCGTCATCCGAGTGTGAACTTAATGACGCATACGCTTGTATAACGGTAAGGGTCTTTGTAGGTGTTAACTGGAATTTTAAAACACCTATTTTTTTAATATACTACAAATTCTAAAATTTTATTTGCCCATTTCTTAGCTACCAGAAATCTAACTCCATAAAGTCCTTTGATTTCACGAAAGTGGAACAAAATATTTTCTTCTCTTTCTTCCGTCTGTTCTCCTTCAGAAAGCCCTCTTATATCCCAACTGATTTCTTCGAGACTATGTTCAAGTTCGATTAAGAGTCTCTCATCCATCAATAATTGTACATAATAGGTTAGAATATTAAGCAAATCGATATCCTTTATATCATGTGCCATAGCGTTCGACGGGCCAGAGATCTCAACCGGAGATTCTTAGTACCCCTGTCTCTAGTGCCAGGCTAGTCTCCGTCTATATCAACTCAGGGGCCAGAGGCGCTGTGCACATGGGGCCTTACATTGTTGTTTTAGACCATATTTTTGTTATGAGGACTTTGGACCGTTATCCACCTCGCTGGTCCAGTGCGTGTTAGGGGGTCATCAGAGCCTCTATCAAGAGCCTTGAAACATAAAAGTCTTAAATCTGTTGCTGTTTTTATACATTAATTATTTTTATATTTCCGATTTACGCAGCTATCTTCTGATTTTAGTATTTGTTTTTTGATTTGATTTTAGTATTGACTAGATTACAAAATACCTTCTCCGAGATATAATCTTATATGCATTTTTGGAATATCCAATCTATGAATGCGGTCATATTCATGCATGAATATAAATTTTAAAAACCGTTCAATGATTGACAACGTATTTTAAGTCGCGTTCCACATATTTGAACTTCATAAAAATTACAAACTAGTAAGATTAAATTACTTAGTGGCCCACGGGTTATGACGGAGAGTAAAGATTATGAATTTTAACCCTTATTTTGCATTTAAGTTCTGTTCATGTTTTATTTTCAGATAATTTCTTAAGTTATTTAGGCCTGAAAAATTAATAGACATATAAAAATATTATTGCTTGTAACAAGCGGATTACATGGTGGTATGCGATCATTATCGCTCATGGATTTGCAACATAAAAGAATACAAGTTACAAGAGCGTTACTGGCCTTTAAGGTAGAAATTGGCTTATATCTTGAAGGTTCCTAGTCGTATAGTTCCGGAAAAACTGCTGGCAACAATTGATTTTACAAACGTATCGTGCGTGGCAAAACAACTAAATCGCTGAATCGATGGTATATGATGGATTGTCGAGTTGTACGGTTAATTAACTGTGCATCAGGTAATAATCCCCTTAACATGCGTATGCAGTAAAGTTTGGTTAAAAGTGCGACATATATTTACAGAGCCAAGGAATCAAGCTAATCGAAAAGGACTGGGCCATTGACGATTCGAGAAACTCGACGTTGGATGCAGCCAGAAAGCAGTTGGTCCTTATCAGCTCCTTTTATATTACTGCCCTAGAGACAAGAATCGTATTTCATGTGTGGCCGAATTAGCATTTTGTACAGCTTCAGGTGGTTTGACGGCTAGAAATACACCAAGTTTTTTGGGAGCTAACTGAGCTCCGTTTTCGAAATGACCATGGAACTGTACATAGCTTGATATGTCGATGTTACGAACTTCGATCGAGGCTATGGTAACCATTAAAGTCTTGAAAGTGAGGAAATATCAAATAAAGTTTCTTTTTAACTGTGAACGCGCTAACTTGTGTTTTAGTGGGTTATACTGGACTAAATTTAGTTAATCTCAATCCGCGATTTTTCTGATTTAAGTTTCAATTTAAGACCTAAGTTTGTTATGGCATTCGTCGACGTGGTCCTGAAAAATATATGCTCAGCTGGTATACAAGGTTTTAACTGTACTGTCATCAACATAACACATCAATGATTTGTTACGCATCAGCAAAATATTCCTTATTTTGCTGATGCGTAACAAATCATTGATATACATAAGGCAGAGTGAAAGAGATAGTATACAGCCCTGTAAGATTCCAGTATTCACAGACTTAGCGTCGGAACAGACCCAGTAAGATGTGATTTTGTAAAAGAGCGTTTTGCGCCATACCTGATCAGAGAACTTTGCTACATCCAAGCTTACTCCCCCTTGCTGTCATTTGCTTTAGCCCATCAATTGTACATATAGATGAGAAGATCACCAGCTTGGCGGAAGCCATGTAACGCTGTGCTCGATCAACTTATAATCTTCTAGATACCCGAGAAGGAAGAGAAGCGACTTGTATAAGATTGGCGGATGATTGGCTATTCTACGGATCAAACCTGTTTTAAACACACGTTTTAAAACTCTTTTAAACCCGAAACACCCAAAAAAAAAAACGCAAAAACGTCAGTTGTCAGAGAACGACAACAGGTATCAAAACAATATTTTGACCGTATTCAAAAATAAGCACAGTGTAAGCCTGTTATTTAATATTTTCTTCTTCTTTTGGTACCCCTTCAACTAGTGAAGGTTGGCAGTCAGTTCCGCATATTTCCTCCGGTCTCATGCAACGGGGAAAAGCTCCGAGGCACTCGCTTTCCCAGTCCATTCTCGGATATTGCGCAACCAGGATTTTTCTTTCGGCCAACGGCTCTTTTGCCTTCCACCTTACCCATCAGAATCAGCTGCAATAGTTCGTATCTAGAGCCTGAGTCCGTGGCCCAGATAAGCAACTTTTAGTGTCTTGATAGTTTGCATTAATTGGAGTTGTTTGCCTGCCCGACGTAACACTTCAACGTTGGTCACACAATGTGTCCAGCTAATGGCCAGCATGCGTCTGTAGGTCCACATTTCAAAAGCTTCTATACGCTTTCGGAGCTGATTTTAATATATACGATAAAATATTGATATGTTAAACAAATTTTTCTAATTAAATGTAAACATAATTTAATATTATTTTGCAGGTTTATTGATTTTTGACATGATATTAATATTGTTTTGACCTTTGACTGAATGAGAAGTAAAAACCATTTCGACAAGTGCATACGACTTCAGGTTGAAGATGATAATTTTAGCGACCATTTTAGTTCTTATACGTAGAGTTGAAAAAATGTCTCAGTACGAGTGCACTTTTTCATTTTAAAATAAAAACAAGTATTTTATGATAGAGTTGTGATATTTTTATTGTATTGTAAAGAAGACATATTCCGTTTAAGCATTGAATAAAATATCCGGCAAATAACCCTCATGGCTCCGATGACAAGCCATTATTCTTTTCATGAAATTTTCCATGACTTTTGCACAGTGCACCAATGATACGATGGATTTCCGATTAAAGCTCACGAATTGTTTCGGGTTTAGTCGCATAAATTCGAGATTACACAAAGCCCCTTAGAAAAAATCGCACGGCGTTAAATCGCATGATCTTGGTGTCCAGTTGACATCAGAATTTCGTGAGATAATGTGTTCTGGAAATCGTTTCTGCAATAAGTCGATTGTCTCCTTCGCAATATGGCAGGTTGCACCGTCCTGTTGAAACCATATGTTGTCCAGATTCATGCTGTCCAGTTGAGGCCACAAAAAATCCGTTATCATATTTTTGTAACGAATGCCGTTCACAGTCACTGTAATTTCGGCCTCATTTTCAAAAAAGAAAGGTCCAATCACGCCGCCTGACCAAAATCCGCACCAGGCAGTTACTCGTTGTGGGTGCATTTGTTTCTTATGGATTGCATAAGGATTTTCTGTGTCCTAAATTTGACAATTTTGTGTATTCACGAAGCCATTCATATGGAAATGCGCTTCGTAGGAAAAAAATACTTTTTTCAAAAAATTAGCATCGAATTCACTTTGCTCCATTACCCATTGAACAAATTGCCAGCGCTTTCTGTGGTCTGCTGGTTTGAGCTCCTTAGTTAACTGAATCTTGTACGCATGAAGGTGGAGGACTTTAGTTAAAATATCGCTGAGTTGTGTTTCGTCAAATTTGTTGATGTTTTCGGGTTTTCGGCGACACTCTCGTTTACAGCAGCAATGTTTTCAAGAGACCAACCGGTACGTTGACGCAAAGAATTATTATTATCAATAATCAAGCCAGTTTCTTCAAAAATTTTAATCACTATTCGATTGGTTGATACATTAGGTGCACTTTCAAGTTTGCGAGCGGTTTCAGCGTAACTTTCCCCATTTTTGTAATGAGTTTTTACCGTTATAACGCGTTGTTCTTTCAAAAGGTGCTCCATTTTAATAATCGGAATAAACAGAGGTGACAGCTGTCAAATTTCAGAGTTGCCACTTGCACGAGAAAAAAAATATTCCCATTTTAAAAAGTGAGCTCTTACTGAGACACCTTTTACATATACCAAAAATAATTTTATTGAATCTGAAATTATTTTGTTTATCAA
The DNA here is from genome assembly GCA_025505425.1 of Graphium colonna. Lineage (NCBI taxonomy): Eukaryota > Metazoa > Arthropoda > Insecta > Lepidoptera > Papilionidae > Graphium > Graphium colonna. Next base: position 559 of record JAOCPS010268310.1, on the reverse strand, counting down.
GTAATACAAATTTATGCAGATCGTGGTTATGTGAATAACTGTGTTAATAACTCACATGAACTGTCACGCAAAACCTTACTTTAAATATGTATCATGCATTTATTTTCCCGACTTTCAAAAATAAACGAATTTAAGTTACTAGTTCCGGAACTAAAAACTCTGATATACCGTAACATAATTTCAGTTTAATGCTTACAACTCTCATTATGGTTTAATTTATTATTACTAACTTTAAGTTATGTAAGGAGAAAAAATTCTATATATCTCATAACTCAAGCGCATTTCAATGCTCTCAAGGTATAAAACTAACACATGATCTATAATGCCGCTGACGTAAAACTTACTACCACTAAAGTAAATATGCACTACTGTAAATTCCTCTTCAATCTCCATGTAGATAAGGTGTTTTTCACCATAAAACACACAAATACGTTTGCACATATATGTTTGCACAGGCCACCTTTATAAATATTTTTAATAAAGCAATGAAAATCCTAATAATAGAATAATTGCACATAGGGAGAGTGCGTTAGTAACCACTTCCGTAGCCATGGCCTAG
>JAOCPS010267871.1:0-13313 GCA_025505425.1 Graphium colonna | reverse complement strand
CATCTTTTGAAACAAATTTATGCAACGATTCATAGTTTTTATGCACTTTTATGCGTTCACCGAGTTTTGCGCTGAGAATTTGTTTAAAAATTGTGATTAACGTATCAACAGACTTTGATGCACTTACTATATGTATTCCCCAAATTCTCATTCCATAGCCTTCCTGAAAATAAAATAAGCTATAGTGGATATAACAGCGGTATCAGCGATTTTTATTACAAAAAAGGATGAAAATTTTTAGGTATTTTCTTAACAACTTATGATAATTATTAAAAGTGTTTGCGGCATACTTGTGGTCCGTAAACCATGTACTTACAACCTTAATGGAAATTGTCATCCACAAACATTTTATAGTTTACTGTAAGTTGTGGTATAGCTTTGAATTATTTTATGTCGTTGTCAAAAATTAAGTTATTGGAAACATTTTGTTTGATTTCTAGCAATTATAAGTCCCCAACTTACTGTCACACACATAATTTCAAATAAACTTCAGTTTTGTAAGATTTTGTTTTTTGGTGACCCTATATAACTGTTTAATAATTATTATGTGTATTTATTGTTAGTAATTAATAATGTAAAATGAATACATTTATCTTTGTTACAAGAATGGGTACGAAGAATCGTAGAGGGCACTTTTAACGAACACTCTTGAGAATATTCTTTATGTATCAGAAAAAAGCAAATTCAGACGAGAAGAAAACAAACCTAATTTTTTTTCTGTATCTCCAGTTCTAATTGGGGTATACTGTAAATTTCAGTCTAAGAACATTGGCTAAAATAAGCTCTTTCATTTAAAGCTTTGTTCAATAAAATTGATTGAATTTAACTAAAGCTAGGTGGCATCATTGGTGAGGAGGAGCACGAGACAACTTGTCCTTATAATTTTTTTTTATATTAGGTAAAGGATCGTGTTATGAATAATGTATTTTTTTAATATTCAATGAAAAATTAAATAAAAATATATACTCTGTCGCTACAGGGCCTTTTTACTATATTGATTAAATTTCAAGGGTTCTGCCTTAATAAATATATACTTTTTATACTTCATGCCGGAGGTTAAGATAATGAATATTGCACAAACCAAAATGCTTATTAGACAAAAATGTTGTCCACTTGTTTGTTTCGGAATTTTGATATGAATCGACCTAAATATTTTTGTGATATATTTTATGATGTTATCTATTCGGCGTGTTTCCGCCCCTGCCACAGCGTGCAGTTTTTTTAATGGAAAGAAAGACAAACGAGCAATCTGTTCACCTGATGGTAAGTGATCCCGTCGCCCATGTATACACGCAACATCCGGAGAGTTGCGAATGCGTTGTCAACGTTGGAAATTGGGTGCAATGGATTATTGGATAGATTAAGGATATAGAAGGGATAGGAGTGGAAAAAGAAAAGGGTAGACATGGCCATCCGGCATCCCCAAAAATCATGTTCTTCCCCGGACGAGCGTGGCCGTAAAAGTGCGGCAAAAGCTGTGAAAGGATGTTATGCTCTACAACCTGAATAGAAAATCTGCAGTCAAATAATATCATAGAAAAAATACTGTTATTATAATATCGTTTTCCATTCGTATGAATTATTGAATTGTGTATTTGTAATGAAAGTGATGATATCGGTATGAACCATATATATCAATTCGTAAAGTTAGTTTAAATTAAACAACTTAACGGATTTTATCACGGTTAATTTTTAAATCTTATCACGCAGTTGAAACAGCAGGAAATTACTAGAATAAAATAAAATACACAATTTACCAACAACATAATACTGAACTTATATATGAAATAATTGATTGTTAGTCCAAAGGAATGACATCTGCCAAAGTTGTATGTAAAGCAACTGAATCTGTAATGTGAAGGATTAATCGCCGCTATAAATTTTCTTCGACATTCTAATCTGAGAGTGGGGTGAAGATCGGTCTTTAAAGGGTCGTTAGAGGGACAAACACAGATTTTTAAGAAAGGATGAGGAAGCTGAAAGATCTAGAAAATCTCTACTCTAGATTCTAGTTACTTCTTTGTTAACAGTAAACCATTTAAGGCTAAAACGATGGTGAGAGACATGATCAAATTATCAAAGTAATTAATGGTTGTAAGCTGTGTAATGGTAATATAATTTTTTGCGCTAGCATAACTAGGCCGTTTCTGTGCCGATTGTCACGAAAATTAGTGGGGAGATATATATTGGAGATCCAAAAGTTGGTTTTAACAATTAACAATTTTTCACTCTCCCTCCCAACGAAAATTAAATTAAAAAAACAATTAACTTGCCCTACATGATGGAGTAATTTGAATTTTTTCCCCGGTTATTTTGATTTTAAAAATAAACTTGTAATCAGATTTTTATAAAAAAACATTGCGGGACCATTCTGTTATAGTACACTGTTAAAAATATTTTTTAAAACCAATTTATAAAAAAAATGATAATTTGCGGAGATATATGTGAACATTCCTCAATTTTGGTACTTTGGTTTAAAAGAAAAACTGCTAAATCGATATTCCTGAAAATTTTATAGAACCATTCCGGAAGAATACCCTATGAGATAAAAAAATGATTTTGCAAAATCGGTTCATAAATGGCGAAGACATGCGCAAACGTACATAAAAATATATATATAAGCCTATATAAGCATTCGAATTGTGAACCTTCCTCCTTTTTTTGAAGTCGATTAAAATATCGAATTATTTAGAAAATGATTGTCACCAGTACTGCATATGCAATTTAAAAGATTAATATTTTTTATTCATTTGACAGTACGAGTACATCTGTTACCGAGTCCATGTCTACAGATTTCATCGTAAAATGCAACCAAATCATAGGTATAGCAAAACATTAGAAGTATAAGAAAAAAATTTCAATAACTTTATTCTGCTTCTGCAGCGGCTTTTTTTAAATACATTATTATAATTCTAACTGAATGTTGGATAGACAACTTGTTTCAAGAAATTCCGTTACCTGAATATCGCTGTTATTATACACGACAGTTATAGTTTATTCTAAAAATTATTTGAATATTGTTGTTACTGAACCTTACTCAATACCCTGTAGCTGTCTTCTTTTCGATATTGATAATGAATATTCAGTCATAAGTTTATATAGATCACCTTGTAGCAACACTAGAGACGAAAGAGAAAGTTTTTTGCAAGGTCTTTTAGAGGTTAATGTCCTTTGCAAGAACGCTAACAGACTTGTTGTCGGTGATACAAACATTAATATTTTAAACACTGAATTAATCACTCATGATTATTTAAATCTTATCTCGCAAGTGGGTTATATTTTTAATCATAGTTTACCAACAAGAGGTCAAAATTGTCTTGATCATTGCCATATTAATTAAAAGCTGCAATCGCAAGTGCTCGAGTCGGATATTACTGCTACATTACACGGTCTTTTGTTGTTCAAATAAATCATTTAATAAAGCACCCAGTCGGCAGTTTATGATATTGATGACATTGATGCATCTACCGGTATTTTTTTAGAAATTTTCAATTTAGCACTGTCTTGTCATAAGATAATAAAAAAATAAAATAAACTGAATTTATCTATAAACCGTGGACAATACCCAGCTTATTGAAATTTATATGGCGTTGCGAAGTTTTATTCGTAAAAGCAAAAAAAAAAATCTAAAAAATATATGTTTTCAGGAAAAATACAGGAAGTATAGAAATTACTGCAGTAATTCTGTTAAAAATGTAAAGGAACAGTATGAACGAGATAGATTAAATTCAAGTAAAAGACATTTGTGGCCTAAAACAATCCATATCTGATAATTCTGCATTACTTGGAACAGGTGATTTGCCTAAGAATTCCATCAACGACATAAATAATTATTTTTCCTCAGTAGGTAAGTCTTACGCTAACTCGGTTCTCAACTCTCTTGACACTACGGAACAATGGCTTGTTGATTCTCTGCATTCTCATCCGCTAAATGTTCCAGCTCCTTTTTCATGAGACCTACAGACGAGCACGAAGTGGCAAAAATCATAGATGATTTACAACCTAGACTACAACGACTGCTTCAGGCTCAGATATTATTAATTCAAAAAACCCTCAGAGAAGCTAAGCATGTATTATTCCCACTTTTATTAGATTAGCATCTATGCAACCTTAAAGCAATCTGGAAAAGTTCCAGATTGCTTTAAGGTTGCAAATGTCTGCCCCATGTTCAAAGCTGGCGATGCTCGAGTAAGCTCCAATTATAGACCAATTTTCATAATCAGGTGTCTCTCTAAAATCCTAGAAAAACTTGTTAACACTAGGCTGGTTGCTTATTTTGAAAAAAAGAATATTCTAAGCAAACAAATCCACAGAAGATGCTATTATATCTCTAACCGACACCGTTGCTCAGAAGCTAGATAATGGCTTCAAATATATTGGCGTTTTTCTTGACTTAGCGAAAGCCTTCGATACAGTCTCAACCACAATACTTCTAAAAAAATTAGAACTTATAGGAATACGCGGCATATGCCATGATTAGTTTCAATCCTATCTGTCCAACCGTAAACAAAGAGTTTGTATAGGAGATCTATGCAGTGACTGCACTGTCGTTGACTTTGGTGTTCCTCAAGGAAGTGTCCTGGGTCCTTCACTGTTCCTTGTCTATATTAATGATCTTTGCGACAAAAATATTGCAAATACGGAGTTGTTTAGTTATGCAGATGACACGGCGATAATTTTCTATAGCAATACATGATCGGAAATAGAAGGCTATACGGAGCGAGGCTTACATCTCATATTAGGACGGCTCCAAGCTAACATCCTTACCCTTAATGTGTCTAAAACAAAATATATATGTTTTTCCAGTACTAGTCTATATAAACAAAATCACTTGATTTCATTTCAAAGAGAACTAAAGTAACTTACCGACATGTGTGAGAGTAGAGATTGCGTTTAGGCAAAAGTAGTGTAGAACGTCCTCCAGTACGATGGACTTGAGAAAGGTGGTGTATAGCGGATAAATGCGGACTGCACAAGACCGGGATAAATGGCGTGCGTTGGGGGAGGCTTACGTTCGGCAGTGGATAGGCTTATGTCGTTGTTGTATCAAATGTTTACATACAATTTTCATTGTGATATTTAAAGATAAATAAATGTTTTAATAATGTATATTGCATAAATATACTAGCTTTATTAATCCATCTCTATTTAAAGTTGACCCGTGCCAATTTCATACTCCTCGCTTTGTTTTCGTAACCCAAATCCAAATTTTCATAACCCTTTACGTACCAATATTACGATTTTATATACAAACGATAAAATTTATAAAATTGTGTGCTTATACTTACAATCAACATATTAATTGCCTGATGAAATTCCACAAAATCTAAAGCCTTTATTAATTCAAACAAATTGGTGTCCGTATAGTCCAGGACTACTACAATGCCTTTTGTGTAATCGTGTCTCACCACGTATTCAGCCAACTACAAAAAAATACTTAAATAAGTACAAAATATATTGCATTCCAAGTTCGTAACCGTTATGCATACATAATAAATATGTGTGATAATTAGTGGATGGTTTGTTAATATACTATTTTTTTAAATACGAAATATTTTTACCTGTCGGTTAGTTAATTCAATGATAACACAATATTGAAAACAATGAACTAACCTAATAATGTCTGTACTTTTCCACTTTCCTGTCTCATTTATAGATACTTTTTACGAGGGATTGATTTAAATATAGATTGGTAGTAAAAACGTAGTCACTTCAATTTGTTGTGATATTTTCAAGCAAGTCGTCCTATTAAGATTATCTTGTTTCGATGCAGTGATAAGTACTTTCCAGTACTTTATCTGTCAGTTAGTTAATATAGTCATAACACAATATTTAAAACAATGAACTAAGTCGACTGTTCTTTTCTCCTCTTTCCTGCCTCAATACCTACATTTATTTTCTATTGCGTTGTTTAGATTTAACCGCTACTCAAGTTATATTATCTTTCTAAAAAAACAGAAAACCTTCTTTAATTACATAAAAGTAATAAATACTCTTACAATTTACTGCACGATGAAATCAAAGCTCATTTAAATTATAATTTAACATATTTTGAAAGTGACTATTAAATCTAACTGCATTAATCATCGTTCGAAATGTTAAGTGGTTGAAAATTCATTGAATTAAGATGTTTCGTCTATGTTTTTTTAAACTATATATATAAAACGTCTAAAAGAAATGAAATTTGAATACAACACGTCATTCATTTTTTTCATTACAATATCGTGTATTGTCATGTACTTTTGAGTTATGTGAGTAAATAATTAAATTGAGTACCACGTTTTCCTTTTCATCATAAAAAAAATAATTATTCGCTAATTGCTAATTTTTCAAGAAATTATTTAATAATTTTATAATATCTGAGTATCTTGAAGGATATTTCTGTTTTTATGACATAATTGAAATTGATAATTGCCAGGGATATTTTGATGAATTAAATAATTTATTTTTAGTCAGTGAAATAACGTCTCAAATGCTCGCTAATTAATTTGTATGTTTTATATGGGTTTCTATTAAAAACTGAAATAATCACGACATTAAATAATATAGCGCTTTATAAACAAATAATATAGATATAAATTACATAATCATATAATCAAGAAAATTTATTATATGTACAAGATGACTGGTTGGTTATTCATCTACGATATTAAAGTTGAGCACGGTATTCGATAGTTATTATGCATATGTATTTAAATTAGGGGGTCACAGTTTTAGTAAATTTTCCAATAATATAATGAAGCGTTACGACTGTGATCAACTGATACGCGTAAGGCCGTCGACCCCCCACCCCCCGCGCCTTCCGTCTCCCTCCGGCCACGTCCATGAATAACATAGTAAAGTTTTTAACTTTACATTATTTATTCAGTGGTAAATCAATTTTTATTTTTTTTAATATTTTTTCTTCATATATGATCCCCACATATAACGTCCTTTAGAATTGAAAGTAACCCTAACACCAATCACCCTGTGCAATAAGTTTTAGCTTACAATTAATGTAATATACTTACAGATAGAACAAAACGGAAGTAATTGATTGATCCGTTAATAAAGCGTTGCCCAATATTTCTTAGTAAGTAAACTCTGCAATAATCTTCAGTTAGTTTTGGCAGTACAGCATCAAGTCTGAAAATTAAAATTTAAGAGCAATAATATAACATTAAATAATAAAAGAAATAACATAAAAAAGCAGCTATTGTCTCAAAATATCGTAACCTTAAGAAATTTGACAAACATTATAACATTAATTATGTCGTATATTTAACAAACTTTCTAATTTTTACCATAAAACCAAAAAAATACTTAAAAATAACGAATTTTAATATTAACATAAGAAAATCGAGAAGATAATTGCATTTAAAGTTCAGTCGTTAATGTTTTATTAAGTAAAATAAACAAATAACAATTTGTTTATAAGAATAAAAATACTTACATGATATTTGAATCCTTATAATCGGTTTTTATATTTATTGTTTCATATAACGCAGGGTTTATTTTTTTTAGAGTGCAATATCGGTCTAGTCTTTTTTTTGTTCGCTCTACTGATCCTTTACAAAAAATTATTTGTCGTTCCAAATAGTCTCTAGCTGAAAATATATAATTTTATTTAAGGCAACTTTGTAATTTTCAAATTAGTTTTCACAGTTTTTAGAATAAAATTATACTATTTTTGTAATTAATGAATGGACACCTTTTCAGTACTTATGAATTAAAAAAAATACATAATAAATCAATTTTCTTAGAGTCATAAATATTTCTCGATTCATAGGGTATCATATTATATATGATACCATATTTATATGATACGGTATGCTTACGAAAATCTGTACGGGTGAAGTGGTTTTGCTTTTTCACCCATGCTTCTACAATATCTATAGCTTGGTCCATTCTCCCCGGCTTATCCAGATCATATTCCTTGCGAACGGCTTGTAGAGTCTCTTCGGGAAATTCAAGAATTTCGTTTTTAGGTACTGAATTCATTGTAGGGAGCAACTTATCTAATTGAAAGCGTTAACGGAACTGACAACTGATAGCGTTATATTTTAATAAGTAGTAGAGGCCAAACTAGTTTGAGGACGCACGAACACAAAGATATACGAGTAAATTAATTTACATAGTACAACTTTTTTCAAATATTATGAAAATTAATATTACTTATTATTAATTTTTATTGCTGTTATATTCTAGACATGTATTGTTTAAAGGCCGTAGTTACTAACCCTATATACGGAATACGGAATTTGATACTATGATAAAAATGAATTACAGAATAATTGTTAAACTAAACAACACATATCGAAGCTATAGCTATATAGATTTTGAGATTTTCCTAAATAATATAATATATAATACATAGACTCTAAATTTTGTAATTTGTTATTATTATATTGTTTAGTAAATATTTCATTCGACCAGTAAATCGAGATTTATTTGTATGTAATGTATTTTACGCCTGTATTGAATTTCTGCGCAAATTTGTAGATAAGAGTAAGATCCTATCTACAAATTTACGAATAATCCTATAATGATATTAATTTAACTGTAATAAATTTTACTATTGTTAAAAAGTTGAAGAGTTCGTTTTGTTTGTTTGTTTGGTTAAACACGCTTAACAAAATCATCGGATATTGACGGTATGTAACATAGACGTCACACCGTCAGTTTTATTTTGACAGAAAACTGAAAGGCGGCCTTGCGTTAAGTTTCATTATTATTCATTCCACTAAAAAAATCAAACCATCGTCTATGCGTTGTATTGTACAACTTATAAGCACTTTATATCGTTTTTACTCTATTATTGATATATATAAAAAAACCAAACCAACCATAATGAATAATAATTGAAATAAAATTTGCATTAATATAAGAAATTAAACGACATATACGATTAATAGGCAATCTTATGTTTACGGAACAGTCAAACCATAAGTCATTCCTTTTCAAGTTTTTCATGTAACTAATTTGGTGCAAATGAATCAATTTTGTTAGTAAGCAGACATTAGACCATGGCAGTGATTCCTCGGTAGTTTGATAAAGAAAAGTAGATTGAAAATAGGTTCATAACTTGTGGGAAAATCCGCTTATACACATCCAAAAAAAAGTCGAATTGAGAACCTCTTTCTTTTTTGAAGTTAATTGAAAAAGATGTAATTAAATAACTACGTCCATCTTATAAATATGTCTAACATTTGTTTTTTGTAACTCCTATGAACCTGTGGTAATTAAGGCTAATTTGAATATTTATTCACCATTTTTTTCTGGGCTTTTGACCAAAGGAATTCTAAATTTAAAATTTGTTTTGTAGATTAAACTGTTTTGACCACAATTATTTTTTGCTAATCTTCCTATCCTATTCAGGAACTACGTTAACGGATCGGTGTAAACTATAGTATTTACAATCTGAAGAGATACTGGAAATTAATTGTGTAACTTTCTTCGTGAACTATCTAACACTTCTGATAGACCTAAGTACCTAATTTCAGGGAATATTAGAGCCTAAATAATATATAATATCGGTGTCATCTCCCCTGGCATGCATTCAAAGCAAGCAAATAAATCCTTATTTGACACGTACGACTTGCTGTATTCACTGACCGGCCATCAAGGTTCCTCAGTACTAACCTATAATTTTGTCAATAACCGTGTTCGTATTTAATCTACAATTAAAACGATTCAAACTTTTCAGCGTTGATGGTTACTGAAAGTACTTCTAATGCTGGCTGGACTTTTTTTATGAAAAGGTAGACAAACGAGCAGACGGTTCACCTGATGTCACATGATCCCGTCGCCCGAGTGCGTTGTCAACCTGGGAAATTGGATAAAATAGGTTCATTGTATAGGAAGGGGTCAGGATTAAGGATTTGGAGCGGATAGAAGTGGGAAAAGAAAAGGATAGACATGGTCATCCGGCATCCCCAAAAGTCGTGCATACTTTACTTTATGCAAACATTACAAAAGGCGGTGGTACTTCCCCGAGCGAGCGCGACCTTAGAAGTGCAGCAAAAGCTGCGAAGGGATGTCGTGCTCTACCACCGTTAAAATTGGATGGATATTTTTAATATGGAAGCAGACGGTTCACCTGAAGTTTTCACCGCTCATGGACCCACAATAACTGAAATATACATGAAATTGGATAGAAGAGGTCTCTGAGGATAAACCAGTATGAATTTTCTGTTTTTGCGACATCATTCCTTGATTCTTTGCTACTATTGGTCATAGTATGATGTTAAACATTCTGCCTTACTGAATTAATGGGCTATTCAACACGAAAATAGTTTTCGATTCGGAGCTCTAGTTTCTTAAGTTAGCCTGATCAACTAAATAAACTATTTGGTTGAACGGGCTAATTTTAGGAACTAGTACTTTATAATATTACTATAGATTTGGAGGGAATGAAGCAATAAGAAGAGGATGGACATGGTCACCCTATAAGCCACGCTATTTAGTTTAATGATCATGGTAGTATCTCCTCAGGTAAGCTGCCTTGTCAAGTTTTGTAATCTATCACCTTGTTTTGACTTCACATTTTTTATTTGTTTCGATTTATTTTTATTTATGATGTGAATCTATGCTGGTGGTAGGTCCCAACCATCTTTTCTATTAAAATTACTTTGTCCATTTCAATTACCTCGCGAACTATCTTGTGATATACCAGTGTTTTTTAGCGAGAACACAATGATTGGGTTTATCTAAGATGTGACAAACTGTAGACTTTTTCAATCGTCGGTGTCTAGAAATCAAAGTCAAATACAAGTAATCCATAAATCCTGTAATAACTCTATAATCTATTAAATAATACGCACATTTTAGATCTTGTTTATATGTAATATGTTTTATATTTCTTGGTGTGTACAATAAAGTATATTCTATTCTATTCTAAATATTTTCATTTGATAATTTGTTGGTGTTACGTAAATAAAACAAAATCAATAAATCCCGTTATATCTCTGTTTTAATATTACTTTTACATTGAGTAATTGTTTTTTTTTATTTATTTATTTAATTTTAACTAATGCACTATTAATCTAAACTTAAAGTTCGAAATGTTCCCGGCATGCCCATATATTCTTCATTCAGTTGATCCGTTTGTCTATATTTTTCATCAGTTGTAAATTGTTTCATCTTTTGAAAGTACTCTTTGTGCTCGTCGGAACTCAGAATATCTACCCATTGCTCTGAAATTTTAATTAATAATTTAGTAAGGAACTACGGGCAAATATATTTTGTTTGTAATAAAAATGTTTCAGTTACATTATTATTCTCAAACATGCTTGGAAATGTGAGCAATATTTTGACAATCTTCTTCGAGATACATCAAAATTGCCGTACTGGTCAGATACATGCAGGCAGCGGCCGCTAAAAGTTGTATGAAAATCCATATCTGTCGTATTTTGCGGCCAGATAAATTACTATGTAAACTCATATCTGTCCTGTAATTTAAAAATGGAAAGATATTTTACTTCGAAACATGGCTACGATGGAGGTAAGTTAAAAAATTTCTCATTCAAATTTAAAAATTTAGCAAATAGAAATATGTTTATTGAAAAAAAAACGAAAGGAATATTATGGTGCGTGAAAGATTATTATTGTTCGTTATTCGTTATTGAACTTAAAAAGTATAATTGTGTTTTTGATCTCCGCGCATTGTTTGAGAAAAGTACTACACAGCCTTGGCCTCAACTAGGCATTGATGGACTCACGTATGTGTGCCTCGGCTCATATTTGCACGTTCGTCCATCAATGCCTCAGTTGCTGGCCGCTATTTTTTTCGTTAGTTAACTATTTTAAGAGTCGTTATAGAAAGATTCCACAGTACGATTTATTATTATGATTATTATTTCAGATTAAAAAAATCATAGTGTTAGTAATATTAAGCTTGATATTTTATAAACTAGTGTTAGTTCAATTCATCAAATTATTACATTAATTTCTTTCATTATAATTTAATTAAAAAAAAATTAAGTATTATCACAATATATAACATGTTACAATTAAAATTAAATATTATAAAATATGTAGTGTGTAGTCGAATTCATTGTCGGAGAAATAGAGATTCCCATCGATCAACAAATAATCGAAAAATGTAAGGGTGAAGTTTTTTGTCTGTGCTCCTTCTTTTATATCATACTGGACTCCATCGTTGTTATCGATGATTTTGCCAACGACAAATTTGTAGATATCTGATAAAGCTAAACGAACGGATAATAAATAAGTAATAAATATCCTTAGTGAGTTAGTCTATCTGAGTAGGATTTGACAAATGGCCGGTAGCTAATGATTTAAGTTGAAACCGCTGAAAAATTGTTAGTATATTACGCAAAGATTGGAATAAAATATATAAAACTAGCTGTAAACTACACTACTTTATTTGTATAAAACCTCAACAAACGGCGTATGAGCCATAGTTATTCAAAATTGGATTATAATCGGTCTGGGAATCTGGGGAGGGAATAAATCATATAACTTTTAGACCAGAAAAAAAAATATGTTCAAAAGAGCCTTGATCCAGGCCGCACTCACACAAGGAATGATCACGGACGCGAATTTTGGCTAGAAAAAACTGGGTAGGCAACAAAACCCAGTCGCAGGCGAGTTAGTATAGAAATAGTACGATTAATTAAACCACAGTTAAAAAGCACGTTAATGAAAAGTTGATACAACAATATGTAAACTTTTAGGCCGGCAGCTTCTGCCTGACCGAGCCGACCTCGGGCTCCGACGCCTTCGCCCTGAAGACCGTGGCCAAGAAGGACGGGAGCAACTACATCATCAACGGCTCTAAGATGTGGATCTCCAACTCGGATGTGGCTGGAGTGTTCCTCGTCATGGCCAACGCTGATCCCAGCAAGGTGTGTATTTATGCCATTTTTTTTATGGTAATTTTTTCCTTCTAGGACACATCTTACTTTGGTACGCCCATATCTTTAGTTGATAGAATATGTTAATTAATAAGACCCGTGTATAGCGTAATTTCTAGAAAACACTTGGCTTTTTTGGTTTGAAATTTTTAATCAATTTAACGCATATACAGATTTATAAAATACAAGATTTTGTGTAAAAATAAAAAAAAGTGCACGTATTCAAAATAGGAAGTGTCTCAAAAAGAAAAAAAATACCGTAAGAACTTTGATTTTCATCTGAAATAGATACATATTTTTTTTAAGTGGTGGCATACCATCTTTTCACAGCTTTTGCTGCACTTCTACGGCCGTGCCCGCCCGGGAAGTACTACCGCCGTTTATAAAGTCGGCATAAAATAAAGTATGCGTGACTTTTGGGGATGCCGGATGGCCATGTCTACCCTTTTCTTTTCC
>JAOCPS010267761.1:0-13315 GCA_025505425.1 Graphium colonna | reverse complement strand
AAGTACCTTTTGGGGATGCCGGATGGCCATGTATACTTTTCTTTTCCCACTCTTATCCGCTCCAAATCCTTAATTCCGATCCCATCCTATCCAATAAACCTGTTTTATCCAATTTACCAGGTTGACAACGCACTCGCAGCTCTACCGATGTTGCATGTGTCCATTGGCGACGGGATAATTTAACATCAGGTGAACCGTCTGCTCGTTTGTCTACTTTCCATAAAAAAAACTCCTCCGCCTTCCGTCTCACTAGGGCCTTGAATGAACATGAATTACATTATTTTTTTTAAATTAAGATTCGATAGCTGATTTTATCGATATTAAGTGATACGTCACTATAATTAAAAAGAATTTTTTTTTATTATAGTTAACGAAATTATTGATGCAGTTTTATATTAAAACACGAATAATTTTCAAATGCATTTAATAAGAATAATAATTGGAAAAAATGACAAACTATTTGGTTAGTCTGCCGTACAATAAATGTCATATATATACATTTCTAATGATAATATATTTTGTTAGGTAAACTTTCGTCATCTGACGAAAACAAAAGTGTGTCTATGAAAGAAAACTTTTAATATAAATATTAAAATAACAACTTGTAATATATAAAACAAATATATCTATGTAAAAGAAATGTACATTATGACATTTTGCATCTGAGTACGACAATATTTTAATACTACATTCATAAAAGACAACGCCCAAAAGCGGTACCAAAAATTCTCAATCACCAAAATCAAAATTATTTAGTAATAACGCTTTTAACGGATTCGATTTTTGTACAAGAAATTCAATTTAAAGTATAAAAGTAAACGTAAGCTTTACATACATGACGTTTACACAATCAGCCATAGAGATGTAGAATGCAATAGTAACTATTTACTATAAATCAATTTTTAAATTTCATCAATAATCTCCGAAACTCGGGTTTTCTTCACGAAAAGAACTTCTATAGGAGTTAAAATAATAAATCTAGTCTCCAAATAATAGTTTGAACTTGATACGGTATGTCATGAAATTGGGCATTGTCAAATACTTGAAAATTCTAACCTAACATATACCGTAGAGTACGGTTTATATTTAAACACTTTGAGAATCGCTTAGAATTAATAAAAAAAATTTCCTTAAACATTAATTGTTTAATCTTTAAACGACAAAATATATTCCAGTAAGACTGTTCATAAATTTAATAAACAAAAAAAATAAACAACCTTTTTGGGAAACATCGAAAATTCGCGCGCTTTCTACCATAGATAATATCAACATGTATAGTAAACATATTGCGTACAAATAATTATTAAGTTAATTTATTTTATGTACAGATAAAAAAGGAATGGATCAGGACAGCTCCTTAAAGCGTTAAAATCTAAATAATAATATTGAGATAAATAAATAAAAATCTTTTATATTTAAATGCCCTGGAACAGTGGAACATATATATATGTTAATCGCACTATAAATATTAAAATTATTCGTTATATACAGAATGATTGGTGAATCACCTACGATATTAAAGGAAACCACTCGATACTCGATTGTCATCATATTTATGTGATAAATTTAGGGGCATAGTTTTAGCACAGTGTCCAATAAATAAATGAATTATGGCGGATGTGATTAGGCCTTCCGTTTCACTCCGGCTACACAATATCCGTTCGGGTGAACATGAATTACGTAATTAATTTTTTTATCTTTAGATCATGTTTACTTAGTGGTAAATCAGTATTTATCATTTGATATATTTTTATTATTCATATTTGATTCCCACATATAACGTCTTAAAGTTTTGAAAGTGAATCACCAATCATCCTTTATGTTATATACAGTGCAATGTCATACTTGTATTATATTTTTGAAATGTAAGATTGGATCAATCAGATGTTTCTAGAACCTCATTGAAAATAATGCCAATAGTAAAAATTATTTCACCGATTCTTAGAACGGACTTATGTTCACCAAAGTATATTCATTCGTTTATAGAAATAAATATGGTAGTATTTGAAATATACAGGATGATTGGCGGGTCACCGACGATATTAAAGATGCGATCAACTGTGATCAGTTAGTACGCGCGAGACCGGCATCCGCGTCGTGTCCATTCAGATGAATATGTATTACGTAATTATTTTTTTAACTTTAGATCATGTTTACTGTGGCAAATCGATACTTATTTTTTATAATATTTTTTATTCTTCACATATGATCCTCAAATATAAAGTCTAAAAGTATTGAAAGTAAGTCACCAGTCACCCTGTATATTTGAAAGGCATTTTTATTATATAATAACATTTTACGGTCACAGTTTTAAAGTACCCATAAATCACTTACAACTATAAATATGTATAATTTAAATCCGTAAATCAAAGTAAAAAAATAATTTTGTGCTAATTGAATAACAAAATACAATAAACAAAACCAAATTACATCTATTTTTACTTTATGCCTCATATACTCAAATTAGAGAATAATCCAGATGGAGCGTTGTCAAACAAAATTGTCAAAGTGATAGATGCATACATTTAGACATGTGTGTTTTGACAAATTATAAAAACGCATACTCCAATGTGTGTGCAAAAATTGTCAGAGTAGGAAAAATTGCCCGTTTATTCAAAAAAATTGTGCTGAACAATGTCAATATAATCCAGAAAAAAATGTATAAAAATAGATTTTAAACTAACAAATTTATAAATAAAAAAACCTTGACAGTAATAAAATATAATTTCTACATATTCTATGAAGCTTTAAACCAAATTTGTATGTCTCACAAAAAATTATGTTTGTAGAAAACATTCATGAACTCAAAACAAACAAATATTTTTTCGCTTGTTATATTAAAATTTTACTACAAATTGTTAATGTTACATTATAAAAATAGACAGAGAAAACTTTTAACAAATTTTTTGGCGCATATATAATAATGGTTGAAGACGCATTTGGTCATGAGAACGTTTATATTTTATTTTAATATATATGCAACGGCATATTGAGAAATAAGAATTTCTTTATTTAAAAAAAATAATAACAAATTTTACTGCTTAACAACATAATAAATTCTAAGATCATTTTCATTGAAATACGTCCAAGAACTATAAGAAAAGAATAAAATATTTAAATAAAAAAAATTATACAATTATTTTATAGGTTTACTTTAGAAAAATTATTTTAAAAAAAACAGCTGAAGTAAATAAAATAGAAAAAATTAATTTATTTTACTTAAATCACTTTAGCTACTGGGTGAATGGGTATACATTTTGTTTGTCTATGAATATATAAGTGTATAAAAAGTAAAAATACAAGATAAAATAAATCTGACACATGTCAGATTTCATTCATGTTTTTTTAGATAAATATTCATAATATTTTTGGAATAAATATCACAATAATTTATATTTCAACTTCTTCAGTTTTACAGAAAAAGTTGAGTTTACAATTTTTTTGTTGATAAAGTATATATAAAAACAATTTGTACTATTTTGAGAGGTGGTAGAGCATAACAACTTTTTACAGCTTTTACTACACTTCTACGGCCGTGCTCGCCCGCGGTAGTACCACCGCCCTTTATAAGGTCTGCATAAAATAAGGTATGCATGACTTTTGGGATGCCGGATGGCCATGTCTACCCTTTTCTTTTCTCACTCCTATCCACTC
This sequence comes from Graphium colonna, assembly GCA_025505425.1. Taxonomy (NCBI): domain Eukaryota; kingdom Metazoa; phylum Arthropoda; class Insecta; order Lepidoptera; family Papilionidae; genus Graphium; species Graphium colonna. The sequence goes on along the minus strand of JAOCPS010267761.1, from coordinate 9,661 downwards.
CAAATCCTTAATCCTGACCCATCATATTCAATAAACCCATTGTATCCAATTTCCCAGGTTGACAACGCACTCGCAACTCTCCGGTTGTTGCGTGTATCTATAGGCGACGGGATCACTTGCCATCAGGTGAACCATCTGCTCGTCTTACCTTCAATAAAAAAAAAGTACAAAATTTGTCGATTACCTATCTCATATTACATTTGAATATTTTTGTGGAGATTTTTCCCCCCTTTTAACTGGCAACCCTAAACATTTTGCAGCATATTTGTACGTACGATATATATTAAAATAAGAAAATAATAAAATAGCATAGTTCAATTGATAAAATTTACCAGTGAAACCATTTCCATCTACTTTTTTAAATATTCCAGAACTGTTTTTGCAAAAATTAATAATACAAATTGGCATTATTTAAGAAAAAAACGTGACAAATAAGTGATGTATTATCCGTTCAAAGCTCTGTTTCATACTAATTGGAGGTTCTATTAACCGACTAAAAGTCTATTTATCGCACTGATGTCAATATTCTGTAATTGCCCTCTATCTGGATTATTCTTTAATCTGAGCTTATATAATATGAAAATGTTATATGGAACTCTTCAATTCACGGGCAAATTCAATCTTACAAAGTAAGTTTAGCAATTGTTATTTTTAAATTCATGAAATTCTTATTGCTTAACAAAATTTTACTGTATACAAAGATTTATACAGAATGATCGTTGAGCCATCAATAATATTAAAGGAGAGCAGTTTTCGACCAAATTTTCAAATAAATACATAAAGCGTGGATACGACGGCTGCGAACATATGGCCAGCTGGCGCAGTTCATTGACCCGGAATTGCGGCCGTGCGCCGTGTCCGCTAGTATGCCCATGGCTTTTGCCAATAATAACAGAACTAAAGTTTACTCAGTGGTCAATTAATATTTGCTTTTAATATTACATTTATCCCCACATATAACATCCTCAAATATTAAAGGTGATTCATCCTGTATGTATGTATATATAATAATATGATGAAATATTTCCTCCACCGATAGCTTAAATTGGGACTAGACTGCAAATATAGCAAAATGAAAATGGAAACGGACAAAATAATACACCTGTCACAATTATCTTTATTCTTTATCCACATGGCAACTCTGCATCAAACTATAAATTACACAAATTGAGCCACTCACTCACATTCACAGTTAAAATGTACAGATAGGAAATATATTACATTAAAAAAACAAAAGTCTTTTTTTCCGTATGGCAACTTATTATCATACCATGTTGCGCCCGTTGTCGCCCGCTATCCTGTCCACGATCTGAAAAATACACGTTTTTGAATTAAATAATGCCAATCAGGTGATCAGCTCTAAGCCAACCAAGAAAAAATTACACAATGTTATTGTCCCCCCATGGGATTCGAACCCAAGGCCTCCGGTTTACAAAGCAAGGGTCGATACCACTAGGCTACAGAGGTGGTTACGTATTATAATATATACGTACAAATAATATTAAGATGCAGTCGGAATGATGAAAAATCTTTTTGCATGTGATAACCGGATTCATAAAGAATAATTAAGCAAAACAAATCTCTATTATACTACTTACCCCTCGGATTATAGGCAGATTGAGAAGAGATCCCAGGACAGGCACCATCCGCAAGAAATTAACTGCAGCAGGCAAGAATCCTCTGAAATAAGACAAAAATAATTGATATATTTATCATAATATTAACTGCTGTGGAAAGCTTTTCAAAAATATTAATAAACAGAGGAGTATGAAATTGTTGGTGCAGTTGGTGCACGCTTAAAACCTGCAATTCCTTATAAATTTCCTAGAAAAATTTTTAATGGCAAAACAATGTCAGCTCCATCACAAGAAATTTTGTCCACTTAAACAATTAGCCAGTTGAGAATTACCTAATAAAGTGTTATTGTAATGCAGAGCAGCACAGACCATCTTGTATATCATCATACATTTAATAAAATTGGATGATATAGATGTCTGTGCGAAAAGATAATTAATAAAATAATAATTAAAGCAGTTTTAAGTGATGCCCTTCAGTGCATTATTTCAGTCTCGTGTTACAAGGGCGTTGTACAAAAGTAAATCACACAAAGACAGACATCCGGATTCGAAACTGCTATTTGTAAAATAATTGCTCCATGTGGGAATCGAACCCACGACCTGCGACGCCGCAGTCAATTTTTTAGCAACTGCGCCAATAATTCATCGAAGCCGGTGCACAACCTCCGGTTTACAATAGAAGCCAAACTATTTTTTTTTAGTTTTTTCTGGCATTCTCTCCATATGTTGGTATACGCATGACATAATATTACATAAGAACTACAAGTAAAATTAGATACAATTTTCTCAGTTGTATTAGTGTAGGTTTCACATATAATCTGATATGTGTTATTTTGGCTTCTTAGAAGTCTGAAAAAATTAAAAAAACTCAAATATCAAATGAATATCCATTCTCCCATCTAAAATTAGAACTCTTATGAATGCGAGTACAACCACAGACTACTGCTAATGTATATATAGGGTGACTGGTCACTTTCAATACTCGAAGTTGTTATATGTGAGGATCATATATTAAGAATGAAAATATTATTAAAAATAAATATTGATTTACCACTAAGCGAACATAATCTTACATTAAATAATAATTAACGCAATTCATGTTTTAAGCATATCCTAGTACGTCGGCGGGTAGGCCACTCGGGCGGTCGACTACCTGCCGCGCGTGCAGCTGATCAGGCGAAATACCAAGTATCAACATTTTTATTTATTTATTGGATTTCCCCCATTTGGATGCATGTAATTGGCCCACATTGTCCTAATCTAAACAAAAACCAACCACACAAAGTTATTGTTTCGAACTTGCAACCTCCGGCTTACAAAGTAAGATCCCATAGCACTATGTTACGGAGATGGTTTACAGGTCACAAGTAAACAATATACACATTACCAACCTGAATAACAGCAGGAATCCGTATATCTCAGCGATCATGCCAACCATGGGCCAGCCAAGCAAAACTATTGATATACCACCGAAGAATGCCACGGACGCTTTTATTTTGTGCCGTTGGAAGAAAAAGAAAAATGTCCTCTGGAGTCCTATTACGCATGCTAGGCCACTGATGAACAAAATCTGGAATAAACGGACATAACAACAATATTAATCCACCATGGTAATTAGTATACCTTCATTTCAAATTCAAAATATCTTTATTCACATAGACCCTTACACATTCTTATGAATTGACAAAATTTTAACATTGGTATGATATTAATGTTTGTGATGAAGCTGAGAAGAGCGGGCATTAAATTCAGTAGTTGCTCTTTCAAAATAATGTTGATTTTACAATTAGCTGTATTACAATTTCAAGGTGCTTTTATAAAAGGCTTTTATTTTAAGTAATGTTTTTATTTTAAAACAAAAATATTTTTATTTTTCATGCAGTTACCCTTTTCTGGTTTTTATGGTAACTCAAAATCAATATACAGTGTAAACTTGTGTAATGACACTAAAGAGTACATTTTATAGCGTTATAGATAGTTGTTCTTAAATCAAGTGACGTAACATGGAGTGTAAATTGTATCTTTCTTCAATATGGAACTGATATCACTAGCTTATTGTCATAAAAACTACCATTGGTTAGGAAAGAAAACCACTGATCTGAAGAGAACCGATGTAACTCAGTGGGACCAATACTTTTTTAATAAGTAATTATGTATAATGTTTTCATACAATATGTTAATTTGATAAAGCTTAAAGTGAGCAGTTCTTTTCCAGGGTGTGCTATCATTATGGAACCATTAATATTATAATGCCCTTTAACACTCGGATGTGCCTTAATACTTTTCTTGAATTTATTTATTAACTACTTGATATAATGTAATAGAATCAATTATAAAATATTAAACCGAGTAATATCACTTTTATTATTTTTTTTATGATATCTATCATAAACACAATACATGCTTATAAATATATTTATGCCCAAGATTATAAAAAATTATAATAGTTATTAATATTAATAGGTAAAATATTCTTTGCATAAAATATTGCTTATATCATCATACATGAATTTTGATACTTTTTTGGTTAAATCTTAAAAAGTTCATGATGAATAAAGAGTAAATGCAATTAAAAAAATTTAATTTCTTATGAGGTGGTAGAACATAAAATCTTTTCACAGCTTTTGCTACACATCTATGGCCATTCTCGCCCGGGAAAGTACCACCACTTTACAAAGTAGGCATAAAATAAGTATGCATGATTTTTGGGCTTGCCAGATGAACATTCCTACCCTTTCCTTTCCAAATCCTTAATCTCTACCCTATCCTATCCAATAAACCTATTCTTTCCAATTTTCCAGGATGAATAGGCATGTTGTGTGTGTATAGGCAATAGGATCAGTTAACATCTGGTGAACCGTCTGCTTGTTTGACTTTCTATTCATAAAAAATATATACAGATGAAATTTGGAAAACTGGAAGCTTATTCTTAGTTTATAACTATTGGCCAACTTCCAATTTTTTTTTTGTTTATTGAAATTGCTGCCCTTACTGCTTACAGATTGCTTGTTTTGCAAGGGCATTTTATACATAAATTCCACAAACACAAACAACCAGATTTTAAACATTTATCTGTAGGCTATACAAATAATTGTTCCTCTTGGGAATCAAACCCACAACCTACAATGCTGAAGCCAACGGCTTAGTAACTGTGCCAACCAGTCATCATTATCATATATTTATACTTACATTGCCGATTGCTAATAATCCTTTATCAAACAACAGAAGTACTCCAAGAAATAGGAATGTCATCCCAAATCCCGCTAAACCCACCCCAATTTCTGTAAAAATCAAAAGTAAAGTAAGTTCCAGTGATTTCACTGACCATACAAGAGAATGTGTGTATGTTCTTAAGAAAACAAAATCCGCTGGAAAGATTTCAACATAATTTAATAGTCCTAGGCAATTGATTGTAACCTTTAGTAGTGATAGGAGCAATGCATTTTAGTAGAAAGTGTTATAGACCAAAATGCTGTATGTGTATCAAGCTTACTACAAGCAAATGAGCACAGAAGAAAGTGATTGCAGAGCCATCCTCATACACATGATTTGTTTTATTTATTTATATTTTCTACATCATTTTCTATATAAATATTAAAAACCTAATAATGTAAAAGGTAAATGTGTAAAATAGACTAAGTAAATTTGAATTTCAAAATGGAACTAAGAGCAACTTTATTTAATAGTAATGTGAGTGCTATTTTTATTATCAGGTATATTACACATTTTTATGGCCAATAATTAACATATATGACTGCTTTTTTTCCTAACTCTATTTTACCTATTATTTTCCATATTTTTAATGTGAAAAATGAACAATTCTTCCTTGAAAATGGACAAAATATCTGTTAATATTTAAGCCCTTAATAATTTCTTGTTATTTTAATATTGACATCAATATCTGAGTTCCAAAACATATTGCCATCACATTGCATTAAATTACTTATCAATCTAAAGCTATCACGAAGACAGCCAAATAGTGCTGATCAAAGATAAAATTCAAAGAAAATATTTTAATGATATGATTAAAATATTATTTATATCAGATCATTAAAATATTTTCAATGAAATCGTAACAAAGCATATTCATAATAAATCCTTTAAATCTAACTTGATATAAGATACATACTGTGTAATTGGCCCAAATTTTAAATTTATTAATAACAAATAATTATTTTTCGATTTAAAACATTACAATTTTAAAAAAAATCACAATACTTACTTTGAGTGTCCGTTATCTCAATCATTTTTATAAATATATGAAGACTTTTTATCGATAAGAGTCTTTATTGGTGTCAATTAAGACCAACAATTATTAAATATAACAGAATAATATAAAAATACAACAAACTTATAACCTATTTCTCCACGTCATTTTAGCTATCGAATTTACAAATGTCAAAATAACCACTGCGTTCAATCAATTTTTTTACATAGGTATAAAAATTACAAAAGTTATTTTCGAAAATAAAAAATATCTTCTAAAATCATAAGAATATAAAAAAATATTGCCATTTTTTAGGTCATGGCTCACTTATCTTATTGTTATATGGTTTAATATATGAACTATCTAAAAGATACTACGAACTATCTAAAAGAAAGAAAAATGTTTATTTGGTACACAAAATATAAATTAAAATAACACAATTACAATTAAATGCACCAAAAAGTTTTCCGCTCAACTTTAAACACGAAGTTGGCAGATATTCGTAGATGCTGCTTTTCAGTAGAACCGTAGCAGGCGTGAAAAATAGATGACGCTAAGTATAAGATATTCATAAAAATCTCCTTTTAAAACTAAAAATAACAAATACTTATGTTAAAAATAATAACAATCATGACAATAAACTTAAAGATTTAAATTGTGTTAAACATGCCTTGTACGTATTATTGATTAAAGAAAAATAATTAGTTGTAGAAAAATAATATATTTTTTGTAAGTAAATCTGTGTGTGTATGTGTGTATGCATTTTTAAATAAGAAGCTAAGACTTATCGGAGGCGGAAGATTATTCCAGTAAGTCTTCTACGAAAGGCAGCCGTATTATATTGTGAGCCCATAAGTCGTGCTATTTTAACGCAGTGGTGTGAAATATGTAGCTTTTTATATAAGTAGGATGGTTCACCACTCTTTATAATCCCAAAAAGCAATGTGGCGATATGAATAGTTCTTCGATTCTCCATGGTTAATAAGTCGTGTCTGTTAAGAAACGGAGAATTATGCGAACGCTGTTGAATAATGAGACAAAAGCGCACACATGTGTTCTGTGTCCGTTGAATCAGTGTAGAGTATAGATATTCACCAAAAACATAATCCGTATGCGACATTTTTGACTAACCAGCGTTTCACACAACTTCATACGCATATTCCCCCTTTATATATTTCCGAACACGGTACAAGAGTTTTAGCCTATAGAAGCAATTACTTATAATTTCTAGAAAGTGTTCCTCGACGCGTAATTTCCGTCCATAACAAGGCCTAGATTACGGAAGCTCGTAGTCTAGGCCTCAGTAAGTACTAGGCATGGGCCGTTTCACTGTTTTTTCACTTTCTATCGGTTATATAACGTCATCGTTGTCTACAATGAGAACGTTATATAACAGATAGCAAGTGAAAAATTACTGAAATGGCCCATTCCTAGTAAGTACCCACTTTAAGGTGCAACCGTCAATATAAATTTGCAGATCCCAAATTAGAATGCTATATATTACTTACGTGTTCCTAAAAGCGTGCATTTCGACTTATTGGGGTTAGTTATTAAAGTATTATCATTACACTATGTACCTAAATCTTCCAAAACCGCCTTTATTTATTTTAATGCAGCGACATTGTCACTAGGTTTAAAACGACATATATAATTGTAAATCTTCCACATATAAATGATGCTGACTTTGCCTAATCAATTTGTCTGCAATGTATAATGAAAAGAGCATTGGCCCTAAAATTGAACCTTGTGGCACGCCTCTTTTAAGTGATCTTCTTATCAGATACTATGTTTAAGCTAGCTGTACCCGCGACTTAGTGGAATTGATTTCTTCGAAATAGACGATGATAAATTAGGATTTTTTTCGTCATTATGGCACATAGTGGGCCTATCGGAAGTCCGAAGACAGGGCGAGGACACGATAACACTAGATGTTAGTCACTTACTTCCGGATATGACACCAATTATGCCAAGGTGGCGTCGGATTTCTTATCCACAAGTCAATCAACAACATCGTCGTAGAGGTTGGCAGTGTGTCATCTAGGGTAGCGTATATCATAATAAAGTTGAGTGAGAGATATTCTCTTAAGTCGTACAGGCTTACGCCCCAACAACTACGCACCCGGATGAAGACGTCCACGCCACGTACGAGGACGTAGCAAAAGCAATGTTCCGTACCAAAACCTGTACACTGTTGTTATAGGTGACTTCAATGCCAAAGTAGGAGTACGCGAAGATGGTGAGTCGAAAATAGGAGCATTCGGCTATGGGTGCAGGAACCACAGGGACAAATGCTGGTAATCTTTCTCGAGGCTCAGAGGCTATTTCTGATGAGTAGCTATTACCAGAAGTAGCCCCAAAGGAAGTGGACTCTACTGAACCCCCTTCTACTTTTGCTGTAACATCAGCTTACACACAGCTGCGCTCTTGTCTAGAAGGTTTAAGATTTCATTTGTCATCGAATATACTGTTGATATTGTTGGTTTATTCTTTTGAAAAGGATTCAGTTCTTTGTTCAGGCTGAAGCTGAGGCTCTCCGAGTTGGAGCATGAAGTCGCCGTCGGTGGACGAAGAGGGCCCACTGCGTGCTCTAAAAACAGCCGCAGTCATCGTCACATTACCATGACAAACTACGAGGCCGTCATGGACAGGGCCGAGAAGTCTGTCAACCGCTCGGCCCTGGGCATCAAGGGGCTTCGGTTCCACTTTGATGCGATGATCCTGTTGATTTGATGCAGCTTTTGTTTTACACCTTAGCTAGCTTGATAAACTGCGCCCCCGTGTACGACTGCTGATAGCAAGTTTAAAGTTGGTGCGATTGTTGGTACGAGTGAAGTGCGATAATGCAAACTGAGCGTTAAGCATGCGGTGCTCAAGTGCGATGTTAAAAGAAATGGAGCGCCAATAAGCTCGATGTTTCAAATGTTGAATCGCACGGTCTTTTGTACTTGACGACTCGACTTTGTTTTTATTATGGATGTTGAAGTTAAAGCGACGTCCTAGGGAAGTGTGCGTGAAATGTTTTATGCCTCCTTTGATGAAATGTCGAGCGTAGTCTTGGTACCCAAGCATGGGACCAACATATCGTCGGCCATTAAAATATGAGCTGGTTTGACACAGTGACATTTTTACCGTGAAGTGATACAGTGACATTTTTACCGTTGGAATCTACCGTAAAAAATCGCACCTAGCGAACGATTTTGAATGGTCCTTCGTACTGTTGTACGGATTTCTAACCGGTCTACCGGGCCGTTTGCGTGGCCTTCTCCTTGGCCATAAAGGCCGCGAAGAAAGAGTTCTGGAAGGAGTGGCTCGAGAGCCTGGACAGAGATCCGTGGGGGCGCCCGTACAAAGTCTTGAGACAAAGAAAGTGGGCTCCACTTTCTTTCCCGCAAGGGAGGAATGGGTGCCGCCGAGGATGGCAGCACTGGACCACGAAGGGCTGCCTGCGCTAGGCAAGGAAATCCTGCCCATGTCCGAGGCCAAACTGAAGGCTGCGATTCTAAATCCAAACCCTGGGCGTATTTTAGCCCATATCGTGCCGGTCCTGGAGGAGGAGAAACTGTCCCTGCTAACAAAATGTTTGGCGTCCGGCAGGGTCCCGTAACGGTGGAAGACGGGCAAGCTCATGCTCCTTAGAAAGCACGAGTGCCCGACCTACTTACCGTCAGCATACCGCCCCATCGTTCTGCTTGACGAGACGTGCAAGCTTTTCGAGCGAACTATTTACATTCTAGGTGACGAGCAAGCCCGAGGACTTTCGTTAGAGATAAGAGGAGGCAGTTGCATTGTTGTTAAAAAGCCATTAAATACAATACAATCGAAATTACGAGTAGTTTGTCTTGTGAATTTGCCTTTGAATGTAGCGGTATTAATTTAA